>VWZT01000238.1:885030-952740 GCA_013397055.1 Pachycephala philippinensis
GATGAATCAAAGTAGATTAGGATTGGATCACCAGCCTGAAAAGACAATTTGGAGAAATGACAAAGTTACTGTGCAATACTAAGGCCAAGGGCAAGAAACAAATCTGTACTTCTTTGTGTACACTCAGTTTTATCTAAAAGGTTGTCCACCCTCTTAAATACAAGGAAACTGACCAGAAACTTTTTATACACTAAGGAATGGAAAGTGCTGAGAGATAAAACAGTTCAACAGTGTGCTCTGGTAACCCAGAGGGCCATCTGTGTCCTGGGGTGCATCTGACTCAGCATCACCAGCTGCTAGAGGGAGACGATTGTTCCACTCTGCTCTGCATGCTGGTATGGCCTCACCTTGAGCCCTGAGGGCACTTTTGGGTGCCACAACACAAGCCATAAAGCTACTGGAGAGCATCCAGAAGAGGGTTACAAAGACAGTGAAAGGTGTCCAGGAGAAGCCATACAAGGGATGGCTGAAGTCACTTGGCTTGTTCAGTCTGGAAGAGACTGAGGGGAGATCTCATTGCACTCTGCAGCTTCCTCATGAGGGGCAGATACTGATCTCTGCTCTCTGTGACAAGGGACAGGACCCAAGGAAATTGCTGGAAGTGTGTCAGGGGAGGCTTAGGCTGGATATCAGGAAAAGGTTCTTCCTTCCTTCCTTTCCTTCCACCAGAGGGTGGTTGTGCATGGGAATGGGCTCCTCAGGGAAGTGGTCACAGCACCAAGCCCAACAGAGTTCAAGTGTTTGGAAAATGCTCTCAGGCACATGGTGTGACCTTTGGGGTGTCCTATGCGGGGTTAGGAGTTGGACTTCAATGGTCCTGTGGATCCCTTACAATTCAGGATATTCTATGATACTACTGTTCTATGATTGCATGAATATTGGCTGTGAATATAATAACTGGGCAGTTTGAAAAAGCTGTGTATGATTTGAGCACAGGAAAGGCTGCAATGTGTAGCTTTATGTAGCCATATGAAGCACTTAGTTGTCCTGACCATTTTCAGCAAATTCTAGTGTCTTTTGATTTGAACTAATTAGTAGTCAATGACATATATAAGATGTGTGTGAACAACTTCCACAAGAACAAAATCACCAGGAATTGTTAAATAATAGCAGTGGAAAGGTTAAACTGCTCACTCAGGGCAAGTCTGTACCCTACAGGAAATCATTTCCTACGCAGGTCTAGTAAAACTCTGCTGTGTCTAGCACCAGTATTTAGGACCTGTTCAAAGCATATTGTTGTGATTGTGGCTCCAATGGTTCCTGATGTTGCTGCTGAAGTTTTCTTCCACCTAAAAATTAACTTTAAGAATACACCTTTAAGATGTCCGGCTTTTTGTTCTTGCCTCCTTGCTGCACTCACTTGCACTTGTGCCAGCATTGCTGGCAGCCTGGATAAGCTNGCAGGTCTAGTAAAACTCTGCTGTGTCTAGCACCAGTATTTAGGACCTGTTCAAAGCATATTGTTGTGATTGTGGCTCCAATGGTTCCTGATGTTGCTGCTGAAGTTTTCTTCCACCTAAAAATTAACTTTAAGAATACACCTTTAAGATGTCCGGCTTTTTGTTCTTGCCTCCTTGCTGCACTCACTTGCACTTGTGCCAGCATTGCTGGCAGCCTGGATAAGCTCCAAGGCAGATGACTGGAATGACCTTCATTGAAAATGAAAAATGAATGAAAACACGCAACCCCAGTGATCTTGTCAGGACTCTCTAGAGGGAATGGCAAGAGCCCTTGCTTCACCACAAATATAGAAGAACCACAAAGGTACCAAAGTTTGCTCTTGAAGCTGGAGCAAGCACTATCCACACTCGGTACTGGGGGAATAGAAATGCCAGTGAGAATAATGCTCCCAGCTGGACCCCTAATAGTCTTTGAAAAACAATGGCACTGAGGCATGGGATCAGAAGGACCAAATACTAACTGAATTGAAAAGTAGAAGTAATCATTCATCTGGAAGGCATATTCTAGAGGCCTACTTGGGACCTAACCAGAGCATACGCCTCTGCAGAAAAAAAAAAGAGAAGGAGCAATGTTTTGCCTGAAACTGTTGCTCCATGGGAGTTACCCTGGGTATGTGTCAATGGGAAGACTCAGGAAGCAGATCCAGGTTGTGTCTGAACTGAAACACTCAAAGTCAATTCACTAAAACAGAAAGTCTCTTGGCATGTTAATAACTTTGGTTTTATTCAACTCATTCTTTACCAATAAGCTTTGGTGCAATGATCTAAAAAACGAAATACACGTATATATACTTTATGTGTCATAGATATATGGTATGCCTCCCTACTCTGGAGGCAGGTACCAAGGGAAGACAGCAGGGTAAGAGCAAAACCTGAAGTAGACACTATTCAGCCACTGAGGGTTTGAGCACCTCTTCAAACATCTAGAATCTCTCGAAATGAATGGGGGCGGTTGCACACTAGAAGATTGTCTTGCACAGAGAAAGGCTGTGGTCCAGCCTGCAGACTCTGCCGTGAGCCCAGCTGTTATACGCAATGTCAGAGCCCTGGTGACAAAGCAGTTGCACAAGCGTTCGTGTCCTTTCTGGTCTCTTATTAAGAATGTTTTTCTCCAGGCTTCATATTCTTGCCTTCTGCTTAACCTCCCGCGTTGTGGTGGCGCTGCTGGCAGGGATGCATTCCAGGAGCCTTTCTGCAGAGGCCCCTTGCCATCGCCGCTTGCCGGCGGTCCGGGCCCGGGATGCGCCGGGAGCAGCCCGCCGGGAGCAGGCCGCCGGGAGCACGGGGTGGGTGCGGCACGGTCGCTGTGGGGAGGGGGCGGGTCAGGCCACACCACGCTGCTCGCCAGCCCCTGGTGTTGTAAAATACGGGTGTTGTAAAATACGGGTGTGTTACAGCATGTGCTCGCTGCCTGCCTCACACAGCGCTTCTGCTGTAATTACGGAAAAGGCGTGGAGTGACAACAGTGTGTCTAACAAAGTGCTCGTGTGATGCAGCTGTATCCGCTCCTAATCCTTCATTAATGCCTCATCAAAAGAGTACTGTACTTTTCATTTGTTTCATTTGCCGAAGGTCAGCATACTTGGAAGCTATTGTCATACAGCATTGCAGACTTTTTACATATTTCTCTGGTATTGTTCCAAGCTATTGTATACGCAAATGAGTCAATTGGTATGCAGATTGTCTATCATTAAAACCGTTTCAAAATCAGCTTTGTTGTGGGTTTAGCGGAGAGCTTGCATACCCTTCCTGAATGTAATGTGCGGTTCTGCATTGGTGCGGTGAGGTGGTTGTGCCAGCCTCACGTGGGACCAGTCCTGGTTTTCATATTGGCAGAACTTGCAGTGAAATCGTGGGAAATTTTCCCTGGGAACAAATCTGCAAGCTGATGTCCTCTGCTTACCTCACCCTCACTTTGCAAACCACGCCGACTACGTGGCCATATCAGTGCCTGTGCTTTTACCTTGCCTCCTTCTTTTGCTGGGTTGTATTTTGCCTCAGTGTGAGTTCCTAAAGTCTGCAAAACTTTTCCCGAGTCTCCTTGGGAGACGTGTCAGCCCCAGAGCCGGTCCTGTCTTTCCGGCAGGCAGCACATCTCTGCAGCTACCAGCACTGCCTGTGCCAGCCTCTGCCTTGCTGCCCATGGCACTGAACCCTCCTCATCAGCCCAACACATCCAAACTTCACACACACCCAGGGCACAGTCTCCTGCTTTGTTTTTACTATTGAATTTCAGCCTTGAGTGAGAAACCGTGCTTCAGAAAATAAAGGCCACTATCTCCTTCACACAGTTATTTAGTGTTTCCTCTGTGATTTTTTTAGCAGTTTTTATCCAGGTATCACAAGCTCTTGGTGCAGAACCCGAATTCACTTGTCCACAAAAGCTATTTTAATGACTACTATGTGAAAAAAATAAAGAAGTATTTTTACTTGCAGCTGCATTTTGTCAAGTGGCATAAAAGTCTTCTCTCTTTAATGAGGGAACTATAATCATAATCAGAAAAAAATGAAGGTTAAAATTAAAAATTACGTTTTTATAGAAGAATTTAATGACAGGAAATGTTCATTTTAACAAAGTGCAATATATCAGGAAGTTTAGAAGAACAGGAAATGTAGATATACAATTCTTACCAGAAGTGGAGGAGAGCTGAGCTAGGGAACCATCTGTACAAACCCAGTATTTACAATGTTATGGGACCTGATAAGATGCAGGTGAAGGAGCTGAAAAAGTTGGTTAACCTCAATGTAAAACTGCTTTCTATCTTCGAAAGATCATGCAGGTCACAGTCCCAGACAAGTAGGACAAGTGTAATTTATGATCATCTACCAAAGAAAGACCTGGGAAACTGTACACCAGTCAGGCTCACATTTTTCCCTGGGAAAGCTGTATGTTGAGCCCTCATGGAAGGTGCAAGCAAAATTAAGGTCAAGAAGGTGACTAAGAAAAACCATATTGGATGGTAGCCTTCTATGATGGAACAGCTTGCTTGATAGATGATGGGAGAACTGTGGAGAAAACACTATCTTGATTTTAGCAAGGCATTTGGCAGCATCTCCTAAAAAACCCTTGTTGACAAACTGGAAAGTTTTAGTGAGCATGAAATTACAGCAGTTCTTGACTACTGAAACCTGTTGCCAACAAGACATATTTTTCCATCTCGGCTTCTAAAGGCCAAAGTTAAAATAATAAGCATGAAGAATTTTTCCATTAGTTTCAACTATTTCATTATTTCAAGATGTATTGATGCAAGTCAGCCATTCATATCAAGATTAGTCAATGGTCCTTTTTTTGTCACATCTGAAGAAATCTGTTAAAATCAATTCCCAATCCAGACCTATAAAACATTGGCTCTTAGCTGCAGAGAGACCACCTCCCTCACTCGTCAGCATCCGAGGGAGAGATGTCACTCTGACATCACTGTTCGTGGCACAGCTGGTGGCTCGAGTCCCCTTGGGGATGGTTTGTTAATGTCCATTTGAAGGCAAAGTTTAGTTCAATCTTAAAGCATGATTTGTGATCTACTGCAACTGTATGGACTTGTGTTATTTATTCCAGTCTGTGCTGGACTTAAGAGCAATTTTCTGAGCAGACTGAATACTACACACTTGTTTAAAAGGGTACTTGCAGAAGCAACATCTTTTGCACAAGTGATTTTTGGTCTTTTGATTTGTGTTTTAAAGCATCATTGCATGAAGGAAAATTGTGATTTACATTCTGAAAGCACTCTCTGCGCTGGTGTCAGGTAAATTTGTGCAGATAAAATATTCCAAATTAATCCTCCCAGCCAAGAAAATGGCAGTAAGATGTACATTGGCATGTGATGCCTGATGGTGCACTGCTCTGATGCAAAAAGGAGGAGAAAAAACTGGGGCAATATACCCTTTCTGTTTCATCCCCCCTGACAGGCCTGAGATGAGAGATCTACCCACAGGTTCTCCAGGCATTTTGAACAGGCAGAAATCCTTTCTGTTGCCCACCACAGTGTCTAGCTTCCTATGGCTCGGGGGAAGAAATGGGCTGCCAGGAGTTTCCACCAGCTCTGCCTAGTCCCAAATAAAGGCAATCACTTAGATCACTTAATGCAAGTAGCAGTAGCACCCAAACACATACAAGAAAAGGTCAATTTATGATTATCAGTTCCAGTACGGCAACCTAGCAACTCTGGAGCCCTGGAATAATGACAGGAACCTCCTTCCCATTGTCATCTCCTGCCCACTGTGGTATCACAACTCATTTCAGGCTTTCAGTAGCATTATCCCAGATAAGTGGTCACCAGAGACACCATCCAGTAAATGTGGAATATAGTCACCTCCAAGTGCAATTCACCCCAACAAATACTAAAGTTATTAATCTTATTTCTGTTTTCAAGTTCTTTCTGCTTCAAATATTCCCTGCATTTCACTGGGCAGAGCAAGTATTTCACAAGGTCAAGTCAAGACTACTTGCCCGCTAGTAAGGGGTATCATTTTGGTGACACCAAAATGGTCCTGTTATTTCTTAATTTAGTAAAATATAGCTATCCTCGTGTTGATTTTGAACCCTTGCTTTGGGAATTAGGGTTGGGTCTTATTCACCTGTAAGAGAGCAAACATTTTTGCGTTGCTGTATGACCTCAGCCGCAGAGATATTGCTGATACTGTTGTGGTTATTGAGTCATTAAGACTACAAAGAAATAACTCTGGTAAGGCCAGATGTGAGAATTCGGAGTGAGACACTGCACAAAACTGGTGTTCTGTTTGCTGCATTAATTTTGAAATCCAGCTGTGCTAATCTGTTTTGAGAATTCATCAAAAAGACCCTAAGAAAACACTTTACAAATTAAAGCTCTCTGATGGGTCTAGCTGAGCAATATTTTTCAGCTGAAATGTATTCTACAAAACAAAGAAAAGTAAGTGCAGTAATGCTATTTTCATTGTTGTTGTTGTTATTTTTATTGTTATTGTTATTATTATTATTATGCTGCAGTAAAAGCAGAAGATACATAATTCCCTCACACAGAACATCTTCAGTAGGAAGCTTACAATTTTAAGTTTGTAGGTAGAAGACTATGGAGAGATGGGCAGAAACATTATTTATTGGACAGAGGGATGAGGAGTGCAGTGGAATGCTGCTTATCCCAGAAGTCTCCCTCTACTTCACTGAGATATCTTTTTTAATACTCCTTTTTTTTATTCATAGAGATGCAGTTTGAGGCTGATTTTTGGATGCCAGAGGAGTAGGGGGGCTGCAGGGGTGGCATTTGTGAGGGGGCTGCCCTGTGCCAGGCACAGCCATTTCCATATGGCTCTATGGACACAGCACTGGCCACAGCTGCGCCCATCCGTGAGGCTGGTGGGGCCTCAATGGTGATATTTGGAAGGAAGGGGAAAAAACACTGAATGGGCAAAAAGTAAAAAAAGATGGGAAACAGCAATGCAAACACCAAGGTCAGAGAAGGAGAGGAGGTGCTCCAGGCACTAGAGCAGGTGTACACACTGCAGCTGATGGAGGGAGGACCCCACACCAGACCAGCTGGATGTTGCTGAAGGAAGCTGCAGCCTCTGGAGGCCCACACTGGAGCAGAGGAAAGATGTGGAAGAAAAGGAGTGGCAGGGAGAAACTACTATGCACTGATCACAAACACTCTCCTCAAGTCCTTCATTTTCTCACTGAAGGAACTGAGTCTCTACAGTGGTAACAAGGGCAGGAGGAGAGGGGTCTCAAATGAAAGAGTGAACCTGAGCATGGGGGAAAGATAGATGTTGGTTTAACAATTGGTTTTTTGTTTCTCACTACCTGATTCAGTAAGTAAATACTTATTTTAATTGGCAATGGATTCATTTTAGCCAAGTTAAGTCTGTTTTGCTGCAGCAGTAATTGGTAAGTGATCTGGTTTATCTTATCCAGTGACCTCTCTTCTTTCTGTTCTTCCTGTTTTCTCCCCACCCCAGCCCAGTGAGGGTGTGTGTGAGTGAGTGGCTGGGTGGGAGTTTCATAGCTGTGGCTATCCCACCACCTACAGCTGTTGCAGTGGAATTAACCTAAAATGCCCCCAAAATACTTTTTGTGAGACAGTGTTTCAACTTCCATATGCAGGGATTATTTCTGAGGATACCTAATTCCTCAGGGAAGACCCTGCACCAAAGTGAATGCTTTAGGTCTGTGTTGTAGCAAACTCTTAAGGATAGTAAGCACTCTTTGAGAAACACATCAACCCAAGAAAAGGAGAAGTATAATGTCTCTCTCACTTCTTTCATTTTTAAAAGGCGTTGAAAAGGGGAGAGAAGGCAATATCAAAGTAACAGAGGGCATAGAAAAGAACAAGAAAGGACAGATATGGAAAGAAGAATGAATTGACACAAAAGTGGAAAGGAGGGAACTTCTTACTGTAGTCTCTGCATTTGCAAAGCAAGAGTAGTGCTATGTTGAAGGAACGGAAGTTCTACCAAACTAAGCAGAAAAGGAGAGAGACTTTCTAGTTTAAAACTGTCCAAAAATGCTTAAGGGCCAAATGCTAGCCAATGGTAACCATGGCTTTGTGTGGTCCTGTGTGAAGAAAAGGAGGGAAGAAAAGAAACATATCCTTTAGGCTGATGTTGGCATTGGAACATATACGTGTAGACTGCCCATGGAAGAAGTTTTTTTAACAATTGTGATAACCATGAAAGCAATTCAATGGCAGATGGGTCTTCTAGTGAGATCAGTGGGAAGAGACAGCATTCACTGTTCTGAGGGTCAAGCTCAGAGAATCATAGAATATCTCAAGCTGGAAGGGACCCATAAGGATCATCAAGTCCAACTCCCTGCTCCTCACAGGACTACCTAAAACTAAAATATATGTCTAAAGCATCTTCTGGATGCTCTTTGAATTCTGAGTCCACTGGGGGAAGAAGATCCTTTAACACAACAGTAGCAATAGGATGGATGCACCAACAATCTCTTTCAAGGTCTGTCCTCCGACAGCCTCCAAGTCCAGATGATAAGGTCCCCTTTGGGATAGCAGCTTTGAGCCCAGACCTGTGCTCCAGAGCCCAGACTGCATGTGCAGAGATTAAAAAGAATGCTAAATACAACTGCAAATTTAAATCATTAGCAAAGCTTGGCGAGTATCCCTTGAATGTTGAAATTACAGCTCTCCAAATCAGCTCCTATTAAAGAGCCAGTTCCACGCTGTTTAGCAGGAAAGCTCTGAGCATCTGACATGTGAAAGAGGTATGTAGGAAGAGAGCAGTTATCTCCCTCTGGTTTGATCCTCTCTGTAACTATGGGTAAGGACAAGAAGGACTGCGGCTGCATCTCACTCAATCAGATAATTAAAACAATCAAAACTGCCACAGCCATAAAAGCGGTTCTAGAGAGAGTCCACAGAGATACTCCACAGCATATTAATTTGCAATTACTTGGAAGTTCCCTTTGTTGCTACTGAAATCAAGAAAATGCTGTTGCAGGATTTTCGCTTGTTCAGAGACACTAACAAAGTGAAAAAGAAAACTTCCTGTCAGTGTCAAGACAGATTACCCAAGATTACACAACAATGTCAAACACTCCGTGGGATTATCAACAATGCACGATCTTCCCCTCTAACGTATGGATTGCATGATTCCCTCAGGACAGGAGGAACACAAAGGCTGCAGATATGTATGAAAACACCATATAACACTCTCTGTGGCAGTCTCTGATTTCATATTGGTTGGGGCAGTGGTGGCTTCAGTAGATACTTCAGTGATGGAGAAAACCACTGATCCCTTCCCCCTCACACACAATTCTTTATTAGATGGTTGACATTAGCAATTAAGTGTTTGCAGTCACAGGATTCAACACTGAACTTTGGAGTACGGCATTAGCTGGTAACAATACTGAGATCTTTGATGTAATTTTGTTTTAATTGGCCTCTTAACTTGTATCAGTGAGTATAATAGAATTGAAAAGGATGGAAAAGACCTCTCAGACCACTGTGCCCAGCCGCTGTCCTTTTCAGAAACATTTTTACTATTACAGAGGCAGAATATTAACTAATACTGATACTGTCTGTAAAAGAAAATAATCAAAATCAGAAGAACACAGACAAAACTCAGGGATATAAGCAAAAAGAGGAGGTGATTACCATACAAAATATAAATCTCAACAATAGCTGCAGTCAACTATCCATGACTTCTAGGAGGGAAATCCTAGGGCAATGGTATGGATTCAATGGCTTCAGAAGAGCAGCCTGATCATGAGACATCCTACACTAACTCAGCACCAAAAGCAAATGATAAGAAGTCCAGAATTTCTGTAATTCTACTGTACCCCAAAATCATAAGCAACTATCACAAACACCTGTTATCCACAGCTGCTGTTCAGAAATGAAAACTTAGAAGAACCACTGTGCCTGCCTCACAGCAGTGGAGTTGGTCATTTACTGGTCGTGATACTAGTTTAGTACAGCCAAACATGCACTACACTCAAACAAACTGTAGTACAGTCAAACAGACCAGCAGTGTAAGTTGCAGGTTCTATAACCCAAATTCTTCTGGTGAAAAATACTGGGCACATTATATTGGAGCTGGGAAGAGGCCAAAGAGTGTCTTTGCCTCAACTACAGAATTTGTGAAGTCTTGTCAGCAGATTTGTTTCAAGGGATTGGCAGCCTGCTAGGAAGTTAATCTACCCCTTTTGATTTCAATTTAAAAGGCTTCCTCTTGAAAGTGATATGTCTAATTGTCCAGAAAGAAAATGACATCACAGCTGAATCCTCACCTCCCCTGCCATGTGTCCAACCCCCTCCTGGGACTGCTCCACTACCTGAACATTACCTCTTCTCTACAGTTCCATTCCTCTTACACCACCAAGTGCAATTGAAAGGTCTGTGTCCATCCCACCTGGGAAAGGCAGGTTATCCTGCAGGATAACTCACTGGGAATCACTGCTTCCCCTGTCAGATTGCCAGAGGACAAACCTCTTAGTCTGGACCTGCAGGTTTGAAGCACCATCCTCACGAATCAGAGCAGCTTCACCTGCATGGCCTGGGAGGTGCCTCTGTGTCCCAGGGGTTCAAGCAAAGTAAGGGCAAAGGGCAAAAAAAGTCACAGATGTGGTTCATTTGAGAGCAAATTTAATGAACTAATTCCACACTACTGTAACTTACAGTTAATACTAGCACCAAAGCCTTGTAATGGGTTTCTCTGTTAGTGAGATCTGCAAACCACCTGCACTCTGGAGCCTTCTCCTTGCTTACCCTGCTCAAAAATTAATGTCTTTCTATTGCAAAAGGCAAAACAATTGTTTGAAAGGTAACTGGTTTTTTCTAAATTTGTACTTGTAAAACGTAATATATGGATGCCTCAATTATCTGATATAATGGCTTTTTTGCAAACAAACTCAGAAACATTCCCTCCTCCAATATCTGGATAGAAATATAAAAATACATGGCAGAAAAATAAACAAGGAAAGAGAAAGTAAATCTTGATTACTCGAGATATTTTCTAACATCAGTTTTTGAAAAGAAACAACACTTTCCTTTGACACCATTGGGGTTTTAACTTTAGGTCTTAGGATATTTCGTAAGCAGTAAGGTCACTCCTGATCTGCTTCTACAGCTCATTCCTCTACAGTAACCACAGAATTTCCCAAATAAATGGCTACTATTTGTAATATTAACCTTGAAAAGAAACAAAGAAGAAATTCGAAGTATGTAAGTATGTTATAAATACATCACAGTATTGGAAATTAGCATAACTAAATGCTTTATATAACTTCTTAACAAGAACATTTGGTCTGAGTCCAAAACTCTTGGCTACAACCAAAGTGATTTAAATTAGAACAAGTATGTATTAAAAATGATTTATATTTTCTTGTTAAAAAAAGGAAATGGTGCTTCTATAAACAAAAGAACATGTGATTTTCTGGACACAGACTCAAGTTACAGTGCAGAGAGCTCAGAAATCTTCGAAAAAAATTGGCATTTGTTTAGAAGGATGATTTAACAAGTCGATTGCATGAGGTCCAATCAGCCCACACAGTCTGGTAATTCTAGAAACATCAGTGTAAAAAACCCTGCTCTTTTGCTTTCTGCTCTACAGTGCCACACAATCACATGACTGAAAGCATGTTGCCCGCAGCGATGGCAGACAGATCCCACAGTCTGGTTGCATTGTCCCCACAGATGGCCGCGTGTCCAGCGAGAGGCCCCACAGCCTCGGGTGCCGCCCTCAGCAGCTGTGTCACACGTGAGAGCTGCGCCTGCCCCGCGTGCCCAGCGACACACGCAGCCGCGGCTCCCTGGCCTTGTAGTGCTCGTTGAAGTCCAGCCTAAAGCTCAGGAACCGCAGGCTCTCGTCAGAACTGGTTGTCAGCTTTTGCATCTTCCAGTGCCTGCCATGAACATCAGTCTCCAGTACAAGCAGCTTGGTCTTTTAAAGCGTGCTCCCCTTTGCCACTGCCTCGGGACAGCATTCAGGATCCAGCCTGTGCCAACAGGAGAGGTCTCCTCGAGTCCATGGTGCAGGTCCAACGCCATCCAGGCCAGCATTAGAGCACTGCTGGCTTCACACGCACCCATCTGGTGTGGGCTGTACAGCAGCACACGGCACCCCAGAACAGTGCAGACTCTGCCCATCTGACCCAGCCAGCTTCTAGCCATTTCAAGCAAAACCTAACTACAATATTGCTAATTATTGCTAGAAGCTGTCCTAAAATTTGACCCAAGATTTCCCAGGGAGGGAGATATGCAACGTTTTAACCCGGCCAGGAAATTTCTTACAGATCTAAAACTCCCATGCCAAAGGCTAGGAGTACCACAGCCTCCAGAAAGGGTCACCAGTATTTTTTATTGGGGGACTCTGTTACCTTTTCCATTAGACCTCAACATGAAGCAGTGAGCTCCTTTTGACAATGCAGCTGTTCATTCAGTGAGGCCATAGCTTAGCCAGATGGAAATCTTAATGATAGAAAAAACTACAATATAATTAAAAATACATGGCTGATACAACTCACAACCTTGTCTTGAAAAACCATAGTCTATGAACAGCACACATTATTACTTTGTCTGCACTTTGAATCAGAATTCATAATTCATATAAAAACCAAAGTATCCCGGATTATGAGGCCAGAGCTGAAAATGCATCATTTGCAATTCTCCGCTGTCCTCTAAAGGCTGCTTCAGGAATTTCAGTCTCTGAATGTGAAAAGCAAAGTGCTTCTGGTCTGTATCCATCTAGAGCACAGGTCAGCGGGTCCAAGGAATGTGAGAGGTTTATGAAGAGCTTCAGCTGGAGCTCTGCAAGTCACTGCAAATGATTGGTCTGACCTGACACAGAGTGACCACGTCTGTGACATGTGTGACACTGCACTGTCAGCATCACTGGCTCTGGCAAGGTATGGGACCAGCAGGATTTCTATTCTTCTGTATCCTGATACAGTTAATTCTGCTGGTGAGGTTTGCAAGTCCCTCACCATGGCCAGGTGCCTGCTACATGTAGTAATGTGCATCCAAATCAGCTTGCCAAAACTGAACCAAAAAATTTGATTTTGTTTGGTGCCTTGCTACCCCTTTAAAGGTGATTTTGAGGTGATGCCCAAAGAGACCAACCTGGAAACAGAGACTAGACAGGAGTAAGGGAATAAAGGTGGATATTTATTAGAAAGGCCTTCAGAGGTACGCCCTGGGCAGTACCTCTACATCCTCTACATCTAAGATGGATGACGAGTCACGAGTTCTTCACACTTTTATAGGTTTGGTCCGTTTGCATATCAACCCAATTTCGCCAATTAAACTTTAGCTAATGATGTAATTTCCCCTCAGCTTGCCCCCCTTCTCAAGATGCTGGGTTACACATTTTGGGCCTAGGCTGGGCTGGGTGTCCTTGGAGAGCAGGCCTGGAGAGGCGTTGTTATGTCTATCTCAGCATGAGAGAGCAGCAGCTCACAGGCTACAGGACACTTCAGAGTTACACACTAGGAATATAGAATTTGAAAAATATGAAAGTTAAAGCCTAAGGCATCAGAAGAGTTCTTTATTTATAAAGGAGAAAGGTCAAATTTACAGCAAGCCTGCAGTTATACAATTGCCCATTAAAAAACCCTCTAGTTTAAGCCACAAGCAGCTGTAAACTACTTCTACACAGCTATTTCTTCTGAGTCACTTTCAGTATTGCCCTTTGACAGTCTTAATCAAGGAAGTGGTAATATTTATTACTTTATTTTGCTTCCTGGCTACCATCCAATTATTCATTTTTTGTAATTATTTCCTGTTCTGTTATTAATATCTGTTTTGATCTTTTCATTTAAAGGAGCTTTCTTTGGATTTCCAGAATATTTTGGCTGTGAAATGCTGGAACCTGTGCATGTACTGTAACTCTGGGATAAGTCTGATTCTGGTTTTGTCTTAAACTTTAGTTGTGTTAAAGTTGCAATGAGTGGAAATTATGCTTTCCTCACTTATCAAATACCATTTTCACCCCACATTTTATGTTCTCTTTATGCTTTCTGTTCACCACTAAATGGTGCAATTTCACTTCTCTCCATCTGATGGTTCAGTTGCTTGTTTTCCAGAGAATTTTAGTTTCTTCCTTTTCTCCCATTATAATATGCTCCAAATCTTATTTTTACACACCAGGTTGTTAAAGGAAAGCTCCCATTTGCCTTTTTAATTACTGTTGCAAGCCTGTCTGTAATTCCCCTCTGTTTCTTTACACTCTTCAGCATGGTTCAACAAAAACAAGAGGTAAAACTCAGTACAAATACCCTCTTTTAAGGAGTGAATGTAGTGCCATGTTAGAAAGCAAGGCAGAAGACCGTGTTCTTTGCCTCCCTCTTGGTAATTTTTGGAAGAACTTTAAAGGGTTATGAAGTGGCCTTGAGTGGCTTTGGGAGTGTTCTCATTGTAGAAGTGAGAGGCATCCTAGATGCCTAACTACCTTGTTCTTGTGGCAGGTAAGTCAAATGCAAATAATTCATTTTCATTTTCTGTGGCACTGGAAGAATTCATACACGAGGTAATCACCTTGTGACAGCTTTTTCCTATCATATCTTTTAATATTTCAGACTGATGGTAATAATCACTCGAATTGCATTTTCTATACCCAAATGTTTAGCTAACTTAATTGCTGTTCTGATAACTTGTGAAGGAAAACATTTAACATAATTTGCTCCACAAAGAGCTGAAGTAAATTAACTGCACAGTGACAGAAATTTCACCTCCTACACTCCTCAGCTTTTTCTTGGTATGTTTTTCTTTCTCTACTATTTCCTGAGCGTCTCTTTGGCCACCATTTGATGCCTTTCAGGATTCCTGCTCTCTTCTCTGCCTTCCTCTCCTTTCGTGAATGAATATCCATCACTTTGGTTTCTTTAACTCTCCTGACCTCTATGTTCTCTCTGACCCCATACACCTCTGGTCACTTTGGCTTTTCACCTGCCCTTGAGTTTCTATTTCCACTCATGCAGCACTCAGGATTTAGTCCAATGATGTTATGAAAGAATGTACAATACTGGGCAGTCAAAGTATATCAGCAAAAAAGCTAACTTTGGAACAAAAAGAAAATAAATACTGACTGAGGTACCTTTGCTGCTCTTCTGGTGAAAGAGAGTAAGCACCAAGTTAGTCCTTATGAGTGATTCTCATGCCTTAAAGACCAAGCTAACAAAAATAGTTAAAATACTACATCAGGGAGCCTGTTACTTTAGGGAGTCTGAGTGCTTCATACCTTAAATTCATAGTATTCCTGGCCAACATAAAAATAACATGTTTTCATTTATTTTAGAATTGGGGTTCAGCAAGCCCTCAGAATGATACATGACTTGTTAAATCAATGGCAGCAGAAACTTTTCACCCTGAACAACGGCAGATTAAGAGAGAGAGTATTTTACTTGTAATTGTTTGTTGTTATTATCCTTGGTGTTGTAATTTTGTTTTGTTAAATAGGGTAGAGCAGGCAATGGTTACAATGCCCTTGTAGAAACCAGACAGAATTATTTCCTCTGACTTCTGCAACAGCAGGTTCTTGTATCTGTCCCTGCTCTACTTGCCAATATTTGCACATCTCTTGTAGCTCTCCCAACTCTTTTTCCTCTCTCCAGTTAGCAGAATCTTATTAGAGGCTAAAGTGGTATTTTACCTTTCAAGTAATCAAAAGATGATTTTCAAAATTAATGAGGCACTTTGGAGAAGTCCCTGAGCACCCTTATGTGAGTGTGAAATACATTCTGTCGTCACTGAGGCTGCTCATTCAGGTGAAAATCAAAATGAGTACAAATGTGCGCACCCACAGCTTCTTTCTAAGGCCAGCATTAGGAAACATTCATGCAAGATCACAGACAACTCCAATCTTTAAGTCTAGAAGTTTTAAATAAAGCTTCCATTTTCTGTCCAAATATCTCCCTTTTTTCCAATCATTTATTACCTTTCAACTCTTAGTGTGTTTAAAAAGTTACATATGCACATAAAGAGTGTCTCCAATACTGAAAGTTGTTGTTAGATGTAGCATACTGGAAGTTACATCTTCACATTGACCAAAGGTAACTGGCCATTCTTGATAGGAATGCTATTTTAAAAGGTTGAAAAAGTTCTTGTCAAACACATGAACATCTTACGTCTGTGACAGGAGGAAAATAAAATCCCTCCACAACTAATTTTAACAAAATAAATCTTGTAGATTCAGGCTTTTAAAATAAATAGGATGCTCCTGTGTAAGGCTGAGAGACCTTGGCATTTATTCACTGCATCTGGTATAAGAGGAGAAAATACAGAGGGCCTTCACCAAATAGAATCACTTAAAACTGGATTATGATTATATTCTGTGCTTGATCTCCTACCCTAAGCTTATAACTAATTCACTGGAAAATACATTATATCATGAGCTTCTGCATGTCCTAGTGGATGCTTGTAAAATACTAAACTGCAGCATTCTGGACCCTGGTGCAGTCGAGCTGTTGGAATTTACAGAGGGAGATAACCCCTGAAAGGTCTGTTTTTTAACTTTTTCTTCTTCAGAGTTCATAGTGGTTAAGGTATTATTTCCCTTCAGTTACCAGAACAATATCCCTTGTAGTTTAAAATAAAAAATATTTTCCAGCTCTCCTCCTTTTAAAGTATTTGTGATATTGGTAGCACCACATGGGTGGCCCTTCACCCAGAAGAGTGTTGCATATCGTATGTCATCCTAAGTTGGGTGACAGTTTTGTTCTCAGTTTCTGCATTTCTACTTTTACTGCAGTTTCTCCAAAATTTCTTTAGGCCTTGGCAAACCTGAAAAGGAAGGGGCCAAGTGTGCAGGCTCAGTTAGCAAAGGCCCTGGGACAGGATACAGTGAGGAGGAGCTGGGCCTGTTCCAGACTGGAAACATGGCTGGAGACACAGACCCACAGCTTTATTTGTATTTTCAGACATTGTAACTCTACTAGAAAAACACTGAAATCACCAGCGAGAAGTGTGCATTAAAAATAAAGAACAGCCTTGTATAGTGAATGTGTTGCTAAAAGTTATTCTTTAACATTGACTGTAGTATAAAACTTCAGTGTTGAAAAATAAAGAGGCGAAAATCTCGTTTCTCCTCAGAAATGTACCTTAATGGTGCTGCTGCCACCCACTACAAGGAAAGCCGCCTGTCACTATGTGTGTTTATGTGAATTCAGTATTGGTCTTCAGGCACAAATGAAATTTAAGATCATTTCTCTCCCACTGTTGTTAGGAATTGTTGGATCCATTAGTCCGACAGGGGTGAGGGTGTCACAAGAAAACCCATGTAGATTGAAATAAACATAACAGCTGCCAGGTTAGAGGATAAGAGACTGGTGTCCACCCACAAAGGAGCATGAGGACAATGGCAGGTCCCCACTTGTCCCCTCAGCCTGGCAGTCAGAGCAACTCCTGCAGCAGTGAAGACTTTTCCCAGATCAACAGCTTGCTGTAGAATCACCTCAAAATGATCATTCCCAGCATGTCCACTACTGTGGGTTTCCTGGGTACTGCTGGATTCATTTTAGGAGCAAAGAGAATTTAACCTTCCTCTGGAATCTGTCCTCTAGTTCCAACATTGGTGCTGCCTCTCCGGCCTCTGACTTGTCTAATGATGTGATCATGCAACACACATCTCTCAACCCAATGGCCAAAAGAGTGCCTGGGCAGCTAACTTTTTTCTAAGTTTTGGTTAAAACACAAATAATCTTTGCTGTTCTTCCAGACTTTACAACACTGGCAAAAATTGAGTTACTCCTGCCTGTCAAATGATCCATGACCTTATGATGCCAAGCTCAGCACCCTTCAGCTTTCCCTTGGCTCACCAAGTACCACTGGCTTCAGAGTCCATCCTTTTTCACAGCTGAAATGCTACCTGCACCAGCAGGGCACAGGGTTAAAAACCTTCCATGTTTTAACAAAAGCAAGGATTCTGAGGCCTGCACTACAGGAATCCTGGTGTCCAGAGAGCAAACCAGCTAGTCCAGGGCTGCAAGTCAGCACATGGAGCTCACTGCCATGATGACTCACAGCAGCCTTACCTGCATGGCCTGGCAGGTGCCTCTGTCTCCCAAGGGTTCAAGCAGAGTAAGGGCAAAAGGCAAAAAAGGCCACAGACCTGGTTGATCTGAGGGTAATCGTTAATTAATGAACTGCACACAACTCTCAGTGCAGGTAAGACTAGCACCAAAATCCTGCAATGGGAAGGGATCTGTAAACCAATATGTTTCTGACTGGAAGCTTCTCTTTCTTAACCTGTGAAAAAATCATAAACTTTCAATTACAAAAAGCAACACACTTGTTTGAAAGATAATTGTGGTTTTATTTTTCTAAGCTCGCACTTGTGGAACATAATAAATGACCTGATATAATGACAACTTTGCAAAAGAAGAATTCCCCTCTCCCCAACATCTGGACAGCAATATATAAATATTTACAATGAAAAAAATAGGAAAGAGAAGAGAATGAAGTCAACATTACTGAAGTCAGTTTGTTTCTACATATCTGATTTTGAACATTAAGTGTTCAAACTTAACCAACATTTCCCTTCAATACTGAGGCTTTAACCTCATTTTTAGATCTTATGTGCAACAGATACACTCCTGACTCTGCTTCTATAGTTTGCTCCTGTACAGTAACCATAGAATTTCCCTAGTAAATTTTTATTCCAGGTTTTTAACTTTGAAAACAACAAAAAAATTAAATATAAGTTTATGTCTCCTGATACAAAGTTTCTCACACAGTCAAACACATCACAACACTGAAAATCAGCATAACGAAATGCTGTATAGCTTCTTAACAAGGACAATAGGTCTGGGTCCTGATCTGTTGGCTTTAACAAAAGCGCTCTTCAAATAGAACAAGTACATATAGAAAAAATAACCTTCTTATTTTTTTGTTAAAAAAGGAAATGGTGCTTCTATAAACAAAAGATGTGATTTCTTTGACACAGATATAAGTTACAGTGGAAAAAGCTCAGAAAGCTTCAAATAAAATTGGCATTTGTTTAGAAGGATGATTTAACAAGTCGATTGCATGAGGTCCAATCAGCCCACACAGTCTGGTAATTCTAGAAACATCAGTGTAAAAAACCCTGCTTTTTTGCTTTCTGCTCTACAGTGCCACACAATCACATGACTGAAAGCATGTTGCCCGCAGCGATGGCAGACAGATCCCACAGTCTGGTTGCATTGTCCCCACAGATGGCCGCGTGTCCAGCGAGAGGCCCCACAGCCTCGGGTGCCGCCCTCAGCAGCTGTGTCACACGTGAGAGCTGCGCCTGCCCCGCGTGCCCAGCGACACACGCAGCCGCGGCTCCCTGGCCTTGTAGTGCTCGTTGAAGTCCAGCCTAAAGCTCAGGAACCGCAGGCTCTCGTCAGAACTGGTTGTCAGCAGGACCAAGAACTGCTGGACGATTCCCTGAAGGGAAAGAAAAACCCAAGAGACAGCTAAGGAAACATCCCTGGTGTGTTTTGCACAGGAATATCAGGCGGTGCACAGACCTGGTAAAGAGGCAGAGAGAATCTGGGGAAAGGCAAGCACAGGGGTTCACATCCAACAGTTAACAAATCAGATATGCTGGATTCATTCTTTCTGCAAAAACCCAGAGCTTCACTTTTATTTTCCACATATCTGCCACGCATGCCAGAGTCTCCAGTGCAAACAGCTTGGTCTTTTAAAGCATGCTCCCCACTCCCTGTGCCCTGCTGGCACACTCCAGCTGTCTGAAGGCTCCTAGGCTGCAGAGCAGCTGCCTCTGTGTGCCACTGCCTTGGGACAGCATTCAGGATCCAACCTGTGCCAACAGGAGACCTAACCTTGAGTCCATGTTGCAGGTCCAATGCCATCCAGGCCAGCACTAGAGCACTGCTGGCTTCAAACATACCCATTTGATGTGGGTTGCATAGCAGGACGTACACCCCAGAACAGCAAAGCCTGTGCCCAGTAGGGCAGTCAGTGCTGCAGACCCAACTAGGCACTGCATTTGGATTTGATGGGAGATTTGCACTTGGCATGTGGGAGGCACACTTCTGCATCCCATCTTCCCATTTGGCTCTAGCCACGCCACTGCAAGAGTCCCACAGGGCAGCAGAGGACTTTGGGAGGATGGGAAGACTCACTTGAAGAGCTCATTCCTAATCTCCACTAAATATTAACATGAACACACCCATAACTAGAGCACTCCATTACTTCCAAAGATGACCAAGGTTGGCCAGGGAAATCCTGTATGGAAAATCCATAGTAGGGCTCAGCATGAGTAGTCCAAGCAGGCAACATCTACATTGCCAGCTTGTAGCAATCTTGTAGAGCGCATAAACCACAATTTATTGACAACCAACACTTAAAAGACTTAGGTTCATTTTTCTGGGGAATGGTAGCTTTAGCATCAGATATAACAAATTAAGATGAAGCCAGAATAAACTACTTATAGAAGATAGCCTGCACATGTTCCCCCAAACATCTTATCCACTGCCCACCTCAGTGAGCTTAAAAGTAAGTGTTAGGCCCTTAGTAAGAAACTTTTTGCAGTCTTTATTAGCAATAACTTGCAAAGACAGTGGGGAAAAAACAGAATGCAGAAGGAATTCTGTCTTTTCTGCCCTCAGACTACACCAAATGGTAGCTATTACTTTCACTACTGGAGGAAGAAGACGACTTACATGAAAAGACTCTTCTCCTTTGTCAGGGAACATAAATAATCACAAAACCTTTGACTACTAAGGAACAGTGAACACAGGCTTATAAGTAGAGAAGGAAAAAACAAAGACCTAGATCCACAAACTGCACACACATGAATACAGACATTACACCTACTCAATATTTGAAATTCATTTCTACACAAAGCTCAGCGTATTTTAGAAAAATATAATTTAAGAGGCACCTGGTAAAAGTGAGTGAGTATTCGCAGCTGTGAACACATTTTAGGTATTGAGTCTTGAAATTCTTTCATCCTCTTGTTCTCTTCTTCCTCTTCTGATGCAGTTACACCCCACTTGCCCTACATAGAAACCAAACAAGTTAAGAGGTGAAGCATCACACAATTCAAGTTGCTAACTGGGCCACCCTCTGCCCAGCTACATCAGGTTTCTAAAAACCAACCATTGCCATAGAAAGACAAACACAGAGCCTCCAATATGGAAACTATCAGACCCCCCTTGGTGGTTGTACAGCACATGAAAGAAATAAGAGGTTAGCAAAGCAGGCAAGTCTCACACCAACATTGCATGTCAGTCTTGCAGCAGGGAGGCAGACTTGGAGCTATGGCATTTTTTTTGCAAAAGGGTTCCATTTACTTCATCTAAAAGAGGCCTAAATTTCTCATCCTCTAAAGACCACTAGAGAAATCAACTCAGATTTTGGGCAAGACAGAAATCAAAACCACCACGCAGCAGTTTTGCTTGAAGTCACTAGCAACTGCTGATAACTTTTACATCTGTCCCAACCACATTTTTCATTTTTGCTGTACCTCTACATGGTATCTAAAATCCTCCATACATCAAAAACCTCAATTCATTTTCACATTCTAGTAAAATCCTTATTGCACCTCAAGCTCACGCTGTTTTTTTCTTTCTTCAAATTGCAACCTCAGCTGCAGCTCTTCCAGAGCAGCTCTGTACATTGCATCTTGGGCATTCTGGAGCTCAATGATCTGGTCAAAAACTGCTCGAAGCTGGTTGAGAAGTACCTGTGAGACAGTCAACAAAATAATTAAACAGCTGTACAGCACAAGAGTTTTAAGTTATCACCTTTCTCCAGAACAGGAGTAAATAAAAAAAAATCTTTTCTACACAGCTGGAGAGACTGTTTTGCAAAGCCCTAAGGCAGTTGTTGCATGATCACACAGCTTCTTAGGACGAAAAACAACTGGCCCACACTACAGCAAGTTTTATTATCAACATGTGTCACTATGTCTGGACAGAACCTACCATTACAAAATCTTATATCAGAGGAATAAAAATGACTTTTCCCTTTGCTCCTACAATGCTAAAGAAGGTGGTTCCTAACATACATGCCAAGATCATAAAGTTACAATTTCATGCAAAGGAGAACACTTACCCTGGAATCACTATCCAGCAAGCACCGAGCTATGATTGTGTCCAAAAAAACTTCATGAGCTGCAATGATGTGATCCAAGTCCTGTGCTTGTTGGACCTTGTTCCAGAGTTCATCCCATGAACATTCAAGCACCTGGAGAAATTATACAGGATTGGGCCGTTTTGATTTGCTAGATGACAAGCTCTTCGAAATTTAAGACACACAACACATACAGAATATTAAAAGTGCTTCATTTTCTAAGTAACTAATTGGGTGGGTAGAGTATACCTCAAATGTAATGTAATACTGCATTTGATGAATGAAATGGACCATTTCTGATGCCAGCACGTGACACTGATGCAGCACCCCAGAAAGCTCTGTAAAAAATCCAAAGAGATGGCATGTTAAAGACTGCAAGGACAAGCACAGCCAACAAATCAGCTTGGTAAATTTTTTTCACCAAATTGAATACTTCTTAACACAGCCACTAATCTTAGATGGTAGCAGCAGTGACCTTCTGAGGCCAGGCGTCCTCTCCCACCCACCAAAAGTGCTTAATTATAAAACAATAAACTTGTAAGTATTACTATGACATAAAGAAGTGTAAGTCTCAATAGTTACTTTTTACTGAAAGAAATGCAGGATAGATTAAAAAAAAATTCAAGAGTGAGTCAGTACAGATGCTCACAAATACGACTATATTCTCTAGCTGAGAAATAGGATTAAAAAGTCCCAGTCCATGAAATATACACCAGAGCCACTACATTTCAGAGCTTTCCTATTTCTTCTCAAATATCTTTCTCTTCTTAGCCTCTTCTGTTCTTAGCTAAACAAAAGCAAAGGGAATAAGTGAAGGTAAAACTAGTAAATTCAGAACTGTGCATGTATGAGACTTAATAGTTAACAGCACAAGAAAGAGGGAGACATGGGGTACAAATAGGGAGGCACCAAGGAAGATGAATACAAAGGGATGGAAGAGTTACAGTCTCACAGCTGGGCCAGCATAAAGATATTTATATTAGTGCAACTTTTCAAGAAAGGGACAAAGGATTGAGTAAAACAACAAAGAGGAAACTTCCATATACAATAATGTTATTTTACCTTCATCATCACCATTACCTACCATTAAACACCCAGTCAAGAGGAGCAATAAAATACAAAATTAATCTGTACATCATTCATCACACATTTTTTACCCTCTTAACACACAGTTTAAAACAAGATGCAGTAATCTAAATCCATTTTACAAGCATGTCATCCATCTGGACACCTCTCACCTGGCATACTTTTCAGAAGCTTTGCATTGCACATGTGTCCTTTCCATATATCAGTAAGAATATACTCCATTCTCTTCGCTCTCCAAAGGAAATTAAATACTCTTAGATAGTGGCTCATGCACTCACGTGTAAATACCTACAGAAGAAAGAAAATATCAGTACAAATTAATAGACATACCATATGTCCTGAAGTACCAAAAACCTCTTCACAGTCCATCTTACCTGATGCATGCAGTTTATTGGTAAATATTGTTTAAAAAAAAAAAAGTTTCCTGGAACTCCCAGAGCTTTTGGAAAGACCCTCCCTTGAGGGCTGAACAGTTACCTAGCATTCAAGTAGGCAGAGGGCACTGCTGGAAGTGTAAGAAGGGGTGAACATAAAGCCTAAGCCTCTTTTAAAGTTGCGTATGAAAATTTCTTCTGATGGTCAGACTCAAGTTTGTCCCGCTTAAAAAAAAATTTCTTTACAAGTTCTTTATAGAGGCTAAATATATTCTGATAAACAGTGCAACTACCTATCAAATGCCATTTAGACAGCGTAAGTAAGTTCTCCACAAATACATTCTTCAGTTCCTTGCAAATTTTCCCAAATTAACACCTACAGACTAATAATTATCAAAGAATAGGAGCACTCAATTTATTAAGTGCTTGCTAAAAACTGCTGGAACAAATTAATTACTGATTTTCAGTAATGATTGTTTTAAATGTAGCTTTTCAGCACTCACAGTTAACTGGTAAGAATTGAGATTTTTGCTTAACTGTTGATACAGTGGGTACATCCTAGATGCAAAATATAACATCTCTGATCTCACACTCCAGAATAAAAAAAGGTTACATCAATTAAAAAAAACGCTTAGCAATTTAATTCAGCACCCAAGACACATTCAGAACCAGCAGTATATGATATTACCGTTGCTATTGGCCCATCAACATGATAGTCCAGGCTGAAGACATCCCATCCAGTGTCCCCAGGAGATACCTACATTAAAAAGATATGCCACTGTCAGTGTGTAATCAGAGCATACTAATGCTGAAGACCAACTCTTGCTTATTCTTTCATTCTGAAAGGCCTATCAGCAAACAAGCATCCACATCAACAAGAAATACAGGAGTTTCTTGTTGAAAGTAGCAGATTACACAAAAATTAATCAAACCCTGTGATACAAGGGTGAGACTCATCTCACACAAATATTGATGTCTGTAATATCAGTGTTTCTCCACTGAACCCAGTAAAGGAAAATAAAGGTAAGGAAAGAATTCTTTGGCATCTGAAATAGACTTATTTCAGATACTATAGCTCACCACTGAAGTCTCACCTCTGGGAATGAAGCTTTCAAATTAACTCACGTTTCTTACCACAGGTCTGTTCCATGGAATGTGCTTTCATTGCTTCTCTTTTTTTAACTAAAGGCAAGAAAACACACACCCCAATCTGCCCTTTCCTGCCTCAATTCTTTTAAGAGCAACAGCAGTAAGAACTGTTTGGAGAACCTCAATTCAGGACCACCAGCATAAATTCCTGTTAGGCCCCAAATACTCAACCTTGTATTGTCAATGGCTGCAAACCCACATCTTGAAATACAAATAGACAATAGACAGGGAAAGGGAAAATAAGAAGACCTATTAAATGACCTTTATGTTATTCAAAGTAAACTTCAGTGGTAAGGAAGGGGAGAAATGTACTCATATACACACAGGAAAGAGATGTCTGCATGTATACACACACACACAGAGGTATGTTTCAGGTCAGAGTCACCATGATGCAACAGACCTCCAGAAGTCGAACATCCAGTCGCTTGAGAATCTCAGGATTATCGAACTGGGCATTTGTTGCCCTCACCGCTGTTTCCAGGATTCCAGTTAGATTATGCTGATATAAGGTTGTAGCTGGTCGTGCAAGCTCTGGCCTGGTGGTTATGAAAGAGTCATAGAACATTACTGAAATACTGCAGTAGTAACTGCAGCACACAGCAAAACCCTCTTCTAACAGACATTCAAAACTTCTCATATTACTCTTTCAGTCTTAATCATGAAGAAGATCAGTGAGTAAAATATTGGCACAGAGTATGAGCAGAATAAGTCTATTCATATGCAGCTACACTCCTGAACATTATCATGAGGAGTAACTTAATCCTCATTTAATGCCAGTAATTTGAAGTTACCAGGATTGCTAGTTTAGCTAGTCTGTAATTTGAGTTGCATTCATATCTAAAATGAAGCAGATTACATCATTAGCACATCAAACCAGTAATTCCACTTCAGTTTTGAGACACTTAACCAATAGCCATCTCACAGGCTCAGAAGTGCTGGCAGAAACACAGAAACATACCCCCTTCTACGTAACTTCAACTTTCCAAGGAGTTGCAACATGCAACTCTTGGACTACCTCTCGCTCTCCCTCAGGATCAGTACTGGAAAGCCTCTCACTCCTTCTGCCTCAAATGTAATACTGACTCCACAAACCAACCTCACTCTGCTTCACATTAAAAAGTGTGGTGATGTACAAACCGCCAGCAGACAATGTTGATTTTGATTTACAAACAAGTTAACGAAAGCTCTACTACAAAGCCTGACTTCTAGACCAAAGAAAAGCTTTGCAAACAGTGCTTCTGATTGACTAAGTTTCATCAGTAGCACCACCATGTAAAAGTGAGCTTGCAAATACACTTTAAGAACTGGAATCAGTAGTTGTGGGTGCACCTGAGTGCTTAAAACAGAAGCTGGCGAGGAATCAATTAGATTTTTAAAATTGCATTGAGGGGTTTTGACACAATGTTTTGGACCAAACACCTCCAAAATACAGAGGCCTAACAATCCCAGCAGCACTAACCAGTGGCATCAAAATGGCAGAACTTTTCTGCTTAAACTTGCTGACAGGAGCAAGAGAAGTGCCAACATCCTCAAGGCTGTCACAGGGCTGGCATAAAGACATCAGCATTAGTGCAACTTTTCAAGACTTTGTGAAATGGTACTGTATGTACGTCTTATCATAAAAAAGAACAAATTTTAAGCCTCAGGGTCAAAGAAATTAAACCCAAAATAGAATTTAAAAGTTATTACTCAAAGGTTTACTTGAACAAGGTAGTTAGAGGGTCCTCTTCAAAAAGCAAAAAAGTTTCTGTGCTGATCATGCACAGAATCATCAGAAATTCAACATAATTACCCTTCCTATTGTCTTACTTGAGCAAGTCCATTAAATGCCTGATAAAGTCTCCTTGACCAAGTAACAAGTAGCGCCTCATGGCCTGCATGTGTTCCAGCAAATTGTACTTCTTATTGAGAACATCCAGCAGGTATTTGCTGGTTTCAAAATAAGCTGCATCAATTTTCTCTTGAAATGCGTTTTCCAGATCTGTGAACAAATCAGCAGCTAAAAGAAAATAAAAATTAAAATTAAATTAGTAGTTTTCCAAAACTGAGGCAAACAAGCTTTGGAGTTGAAACACACAAACAGAAAAACTGCCATTTCTTCTGATCCACTCTGCTATACATTTGCCATAGCCAAAGCAAAAGCAAGTCTAAAGTGGCCTATACTTCAATATTACTTTTAATCTGTGCCCAGTTTGTTCTTTCCAGTAGAAGCTCATATTATGTTACTTTTACACAAAAGGTTGGGGATTTTTAAGCTTGCTGAAATATTGCAGCTTACAAATTAAATAATTTATGGAGATCTAAAAGCTCAGAGTTAGGAAAAACCTTTGTTGAGGGGAATCTAAATCAGAAGGCACTTCTAAGGACGTACGGAAAAATAAATCAAAGAATCAGAATGTGAAAAAACTCAGAAGAGAGTTTCCATATATCAGAGAATGAGAGAAAAGGGAATATGCTTGAGTTACCTGGGGGACAGCCAGCAACCTGCTATTTTCTCTCCATCTTTAATGCATGGCAATTTGGGGACAGAAAGCAGGAAACAGCAGAAAGTAGTAGGAAGCTTATTTCACTGTTTTCTACAATTATAAGCTTATTGAGAAAGGGACTCAGGTAAAGCTGTTATGAGATAGCAAGAACTGTGGCCTCTTCAGGCAACATGGAGCAATACTCCAAATACTGGATTGCCAACTATCATAAAATTCAGATCTTCTTCAGCATTAAAGGATATACTCCCACTTTAATTAATTAATAAAATGCTTACAAATCAAAGAAATAAGCAGTGGCTCCAATAAAGAAGCCACTCTTTAAAAAGGGAAAATTCAATGTCTGGTTCACTGACATTCCCAGAAGTTTCCAAACTATCATTCAGTGAAACTCTCCATAAGACACAAAAAGTGCAAGAGATGTTAAAGAGATGACACTTTTATAATACCTTGCTGTGTTTAAAATCCCTACACTAGAGACATACTACTTAGTCAAGTAACACACATCAGCCTTAGGGATGTGAGAATTAATACAGCTTGCAGTAAGTGCAAGTGTCTTTCCTCAAGATGCTGCAAGCCTTACAGGCAAAACAAGGGAGGGAATACGCCAATCCAGAGAGAGTTATCAGCCAGTATCTTCAGCCACTGGACACAGAGGTTGGGCCTAGCACTGGCTCAAGGCACAGGCAAAGCCAGCAGGCAACTCCCTGGCTTGTCCATGGCCAGCCCACCGTGTCAGGCATGCTGGTCCTGTCTCCACTCACACAGGGGTGAGGGTGTCTAAGGCAGTACCTCTGAGATACACAGACCAGTCTCAACTTCTTACTATCTCAAGCAGAAAAAGCAGCCTTTCCCTTCTCCTTAGCACTGATCCTCTTGCCTTGAAGGAAGTGACCTGGCCACAGCCCTTCACATCAGACTGGAAAGTTCAATTTTACATATGTAGCTGTAATGCACCACCTCTGCACAGACACACACCCCCCAGCACAGGCAAAATGCAGCACCTCCTGTTTGACATGCAAAACTGCTAAAGAGGTCGTTTACATCAACAAAGAAGTGGCCTAGGCACAAATCTTGAAAACTGTGCAAAATGATCTCGGAACACTGAAAAGCCAGAAACGGATAAAGAAAGGGTCAGACTAAAAGCACTGACAGGCAGGTCCATGAGCTGCTACTGAATGGAGTGTCATTCCTGGTCCAAAAGTCCCCAAACAATGGACAGCTACATGTTGGGGCTGAGGTCACTTCATCTGCCTTTTTTACTGTTCCTCTCTCCCAAATGCTGTAATTCCCTGCCAGGCAAGATGACCAACTTCTACACAGTTTTGTCAGACTTCTTGTTTTAATATATGTTCAGACAGTTTTCTATACCATGACTACTTCAGCATCAAGAGGAAACTGGGGAAACGTGATAGTTAAGGTTCCAAAGCAAATGAAAGAAATAAATAACACAGCCAAACCCATGAAATGTTGAGATTTAAAATGAGAAAAAGCATCCAGAACTCAAGCTGACATCCTAGCTTTCCATGATCTTAATAATAAATAATTATCTAAAGGGACTTTCAGGATATTTTCAGATGGCACAAACAAGCATGAAAGGAAGCATTTCCAACATCCTGACAGAGAATGTTCTTTCAGGATTAAATTGGTAAAATGCCCTAAAACACAACTGCAGTTTCATGCAGAATTAAAGCAATGCAATACCATGAGGTATTTAGGCTGGCAACCATAAGTTCAGCATGCCTTCAGCAACTGCAGATAGAGTAACGTATTTCTAAAACTACGCTTCTGTCTCAAAAAGTTATTCTCAGCACTTAAGATAATGTAAGTGCTTTGAAGCTCTCATCCCCATCATAATAGGAAACTTGTATTTGGGCAGATCTTCCATTCAGTCAAGGAGAGAGAGAAACAAGTGCAAATTTAAAGAAATATTGGAAAAGCATGACCATAAATGCTGTATAAAGTGGTGAAAGCAGTGCAGCCAAAGAATGTTTCTTCCTTTTTTCCAGGAGTAGCTGGCAAGATGATTGTTCAAATGCATTTACTGCCCTTATTCACTTAACCCTGACCCCTCTCTGCACTTAAGGCTTATCTTTGACTAAGCAAGCACTGAACATGGTACAAGAATCCCATTATTAGATGACATTCTTCCAGATGTGAATGGGATTTTATTACTAGAACATTTTTCATGGAGGTACTCATGCCAGAAGTCCACACTGTGGACTAATCCAAGGTTATCTGGAGGGGGGGAAAAAAAAAAACCAAATCCAAACCCAACAGCTCCACATAAACAAGCTTTAAAGTTATTATGTAAGTAATATTACGTTATAAAGTGTAAAGAAGGATGTTCTTCAAAAACAAGAATTTGACAGAAAAATATTTAGATGATTAGCATCAGAAAACTTATCCCAGTGAGCTGTATCTTTACAGTTAGATTATCTTTGGTATATTAAACAAGTTATCAAAAGAAGTTACAGTAGCAAAATACCACTTTCACCAGAAGGCAGCAATCTGTCCTTTCTGAGATGTAGCAGCATCCTACACATTCTTTGCTTAGTATTTAGACATAAAGCCTCCTTGGTTTAGATGCTTACTATTTGCTATCTTTGGTCATAACAATGTTAATTTCATTGCAACAAATATGCCACCAAAAAATAACTACAAATGGTATATAAGTTCTCATTCATTAAAACCGAGATCTGTTTTAAATAAAACAAAATAACCTGAAGGAGTTCTGATAGTTAAGTTTTGGTTCCATGTTCAACAGCTGGCCACCCCAATCTTAAGTAATCTGCAAAAAGAATTTTACTAACCTTCCACATAATTTTTTTTGACATATTGGTATAGTACATTAACAGAAAGGCTAGAAAGGCCTCTGTCCTGTTTTTATTGCTCATTCTCTTATTTACAACTAACTGAGTATTTTTATTTTTCAACCACAAAATTAACTCAGTATTATTACAGAATTGTATGATGGAGTATATTTGATGAGAAGCCAAACATACTAAATTCTTGTTGCAGCACTCAAGAATATCCCTGCTCCAACCCCAGCTGAGGCAGCTGAAGGCAGACTGTTTTTTGAATGGTTTCATTCGGAAATTCAGTACATTATCATCCAGCAAACCTATCAAATTAAGAAAATTATACACGTGCATCAACATACATCTTTTGTAAAAAAGAAGTATCCATTAAATTATCTCTATTTTAGGGCAGATGGAACTTTTGTACTCCTTTCCACCCAACCATCCATAAAGTCAGTTTACAGTCTAAAATATGTATTGCATGGGAGGTCAGTTCAAAGGGGAGACACTGAATAATATTAATACTGTACCATCTTTTGAAGACTCTGTAGATTTTGCAACAGCAATCATCTTTGTGGATGGAGTTTGATCGTGACAAACTTGATGCAAGAAGTTTATGGATTTTCCTATTAGAAGAACCTGAACAAAACAGGATTTTTTAAAAAGTGATTTGCATGTAAGAAAAAAAAAACCCAAAAAACGCTAAAGAAAGAAGCCACCCACAACCACCAGGACAACAAGATATTTTGTCATCTTTCTGTGCTCTTAGTTTCACAATCCCAACCACAGCAATCCAGAACAGCAATGCTAACATGAAAAGGTTTTAAACACAAAATTCTTTTCCCCCTAACTGTTAAACCTTAAACAAAGTTTAGCAGTTAGAGAATGGAAAGGAAAAACAGTCCTATAGTCTTCCTCAGAAAACAATTCTAAAATTCCTGAGAGGGTTATTCTTTGTTAAATTTGGCCTCTATTTTCTCAATAGAACTCTAAGCAGCAGCATAGGGCAAACAAATCATCAGAAGATGAACTTTTAGATTCATACCTTTTTTGATTGCTCCATTGTAATAAAGGAAGGGATCATTGATTTCCTCAGAGTGTATTTGTCATGCCACAACCGATCAGTTTTAACTGTAGGATCTGAAGCTACAAAAAACTGAAGATTGAAATAAATATTAAAAGCAAAAGATTAATGCAAACTCTAACCTATAGTTTCACCTATTATTCCTACTATTTTAACAGATGGAGAGGAAAAAAAACCCCACAAGAAAACCACAATCGCAAAAAATTTTGCAGTTGATATGGTGATCAAATGCTATAGTCTCTCAACTCCACACAAGAGAATGCTCTCATTTATTAAAAACTAAAACTACTTTATTAGTTTTGTTGAAGTGAATTTTGGATGGATTCTGTCCTCATCCTGTCAACCAATACACCCCTTTTTCTGGACACGAACTTTTTTCACTGCCTCCAAATACCATTTTCCCCAAGAATGGCCAATTGTCTTTGTTCAAAACTGTGTCTATCATATGAGAATTGTAGCTTTCAGTGCAACACATCCAACAATAATTTTCAATATTAAGGACACTCTTACAGTGCACATGCAGAGGTTAGAGCTAACAAACTACATAATATCCAAAAAAGACAAAACCTCATATCTGGGGAGCAGCTGGGAAAAAAATAATCTATTTTACACTTCTAAAAAAAGGTTTATAGACATTTTACACAATGCTGACCTTAAAGATCAGCTGTCACTGTCACTCACTTAAATTTTGACCAAAAGAAGGACATTCCAAGAACAGACAGCATATTTCACTCTCAAGTAAAATTACTCAGATCTGTCTCATAAGTGTTCAACTAATTTTAAAAAATGATTCTTTGGCTTCTTGGAAAAAAAAATTAAAAATCTAATCATTTTAAAAAGACTGTACTGATTGGAGACAGGAAAGTGTTGAGAGAATTTTAAAAAGTATAAAAATATTTCCAAGAAGAAAAAGGACAATTACTGGAACTTGATGTTACCGAAGTCACAACAAATAACTCTGCGGAGTTTCTATTCTGGAACCATAAAGCTCTTCTGCCTAGTCTGACAGACTGAACTTATTTATCAAGGATAATAGCGTGCAATCAGAGAAAGATGTTCCGAGCTTCATTACAAATACAAGGCTTACATTCTAAACTGTTACAGAGAACTCTGCACACATTACTGTTGTTACAGTAAGCAAGAAAAGACACAGAGAAATTATTTTGTCTTCAGAAACAAGAACCTACTGTCAGTGCACCATTCTGACTCTACTAACCAGAGCCAGGATATGATTTGTTGAAGACAACATATTGCAACACTGCAACCTGCAGATATCAAATTCATTAAGAATTCACGAAGAGAGTGATATTTCAGGTTGTTATTGTATGTGTTGCTTACGTTATATATTTTCATCACACTCTACTTTTCAAATTCTCCTCTAAGCTTCCCACAGATTATCACACCCCAAGGCAAGGAGATGAAGTATTTACTGTAGCACATACATTACCTCATGGTATGTATCCTCCAGCTCTCCATCATAAATCCAGCGATAAAGGAAGTTCAGTACAGGATGGGATACTAGGCCAAGAATGTGCTGAACCAGAGATCTCATGTAGGGGTCTCCTGTTTTAGTATAGGCATGAACTGCTGAGGCTAGCTCACCACCTTTTCTCCCTGTAAGATCATAGGGGAGAGGAACAGAAACATTTGAAGGAAAACCATATGCACACCCCATTTAAATTTAGCAGCCATTTATTTTAGCTACCCTTATGTCACACTGAGCTTGCTAAACAGCAATTCTAAAATGTAGAAAAGTAGATTTTCTAAAATTCCCTGTTGCTAAATTTTTAAATGCCCTGTTGCTAACAGGGAATTCCTAGGTTTTAAGGCATGAATTATTAATCTCACTAAAGCATTAAAAGCAGAGTTCTCTGTCTACTTTTTATGGTAGCTTAGAGGAATGCAAATTTCAAGGCATCGCATCACACACAGAGGTTGATGTTATGCTTCCAGAGAAGCATTAAAGGAGCCTTAGAATGTTTTCCTTCTCTCCTGTACCTGACACTCAGATATTCTGTGTGCATACATGCACACAAACACAGCTTTCCTGTTTCTTGGTTACAGTTGCCCCCATAGCTCCATTAGGTAATACCTCCTGTCTTCTTGAAATTGAAAAGTAAGAGGCTGCCAAAAAAACCAGTTAAAAAAATAGATTGAATATTTGATTTTGCTGCTATGCTCCACAGCTTACAGCTTCCTTGCAGCAGAGGCCATAGAACTCAAAATTTTCATGAGTATCTTAAAAGTAAAGCCCACTTTTTAAAAAATTTGCTACCAATTCCAATAATCAAGGTAAAACAAGTATTGTAGGCTTTTTTTTTCTGTTAATATGCTCCTTGTAAAGGGCTACAGTCTCATAAATCTGAAGCACCCTCAGTAAAAAGCATCAGTTACTGGTCAGTTTAGTCAGTTACTAGCCAAAGTTCTGGTAAACTCCAACATGACTCTCCCCAGCATCTTCTTGTGGATTGCCAACAAAATCACATGATATTTGCAGACTTGCAAACTTTTGTTGTTTCACATGAATCTGCAGAGAAATTGCAAATGACTCCTCTATGCCATCATATATACGGAAATTGCATAATACTCATACATAGCGAAGAAACTAAGCCAGCCACTTTGCAATATATTACTAGTGGGTTTTTTTCAGTGTACCATTCTCTGAAAGACGACTGAGTAACTGAAAATAGCACAAGAAGTGCATGCTTAAAATTGAATTTTTTGAGCACGTTCTAGGTTAACAAAAGTAAGAAATCTGAATGTATCAACATGACACTATAATTTGTCATGCTTTGTTTAAACTAAAAGAGGGAGAATCCTCTGAATTACCTACTTAAAATTATCTGAAAAAAAAGTCCTAACAAGTACTAATATTATTGATATCAACCTCTACCATGCACAACTACTCAAAGTTATATAAATTCCCCAGAAATATTAAATTAATGTTAAACAGACCTTGACAGTGATCAACAAGTGCTGCAAGGGTCTTTAACCTTATTTTGGGATCGTATGTCCAGACTAGAAGACGGCGAAGTGTTAAACTGCTCTCAAGTCCCAAATTCACACCCTGATCATCTTCCAGTTGCAACTGATCAAGTTAGAAACAGAAAGACATGTCACAGAACAAAACTGAGGCAGGACTGCAAGAGAACTCAGGTTTCATAGTTTGTTCTAAAGTCAGATTTTTACTAAAACACTTGAAATACCCTGTGTTATGTATTCTCTCATTAAATCACTGGGTCAAAACCTGAGAGTCAATTTTTAGTGGAAAAAGTGAATTGAGTACAGGTGAAATAACAGAGACAAGTAGAATGCAATAAGGCAGACAAAGCACAAAGACCAAGAAAGTTAAAGACAGCAAGGTAATAGTCACAAAAAGAGAGAAGAGCAAAGGAAAAGAGAGATGAGATTCTGAAAGACAGCAAGAGATACTCAAAAAAGAGTAAAGAAAAACATCTAAAGGAAAGGCAGGCTGTAGGAGGTAATTTTTTTATTACTGTACATGCAGCTTATTTTAGTTGAACATGGGACAAAGCCCATTCAATGTCTTCCTCCAGACACCATCAGAACTTAAGTTAGCCTTACAGTGAGATTAAAGAATTCCTACATTGAAAGAAAAACACCAAACTTTAAAAGCTACAATAAGAAAACTCTATCATAATGTGACTATCATGAATCTTACAACACTATGGAAAATAAAAACCAAGTATTTGCATCCAAGGTGCAAATGCAAATCTCTTACAAGTACAGATGGAATAAGCAGGACAAGAACACAACTTAAGAATACAGAAGCAAGTTCCTAGAGCAGTACAAGCAGACAAACTCTTACAAAAGATGCTGTTTCTGGTATGCGACAACCAACCCACTCTGTGCTTTCCCATCTAGCACATGTTTTTAGCCAAATGCAACATACTAGTTAAATTTAAGACTAGTGTCATCCACATTAAGTTCAGCCTTAAAGCCAGTTAAATTCATTTGCTTCCGAATGCTCCTGGGTCCATGTTTGGGATTTTTCTTTGGTGTTTTTGGAAATCGGCAATGATAAGAGAGACACATGAGCAAAAGCCACCCTTTGGCCTTAGGGAAGACATGGTACATCTTCATCATGGAACTGCATTTTTAAATGGGCTGACAATGTGAAAACAACCTGCAAGAAAAAGACCAGAGACACTTATGGAATAGTACACACTATGCTCAGGATTACTGTTTCAAGGGCAGAAACATGCTCAGGGGAAGCTCTGAAGATGTAATAAAAAGTTATAAAGAGAGTATAGAACCCTTTAACAAGATTCTTGTTGTTCTATGCCTGTACTGCTCTCCAGAACCGCAGTTAACAACTCCTAAGCTGGCACCCTGTACAATCTCCTGAATCTAAGAATGCTGCATACACTTAATTTCAAATCAATTTTCTACATGTTTTCAGGAAGCTGAAAGATACAGTTCTTTTCTCCATTCTGCAGTGTGACCTTCAAGCCTTTCCACCCTGCAAGTCACAAAAGAATATCTCCTCCACTGCTGGATCTCCTTCCTTTATTTCACACCTTTGGGAAGGAATGCTGCCAGGAGCTTCTGAAAATCCAAACATAACATGACCGAGAACTCCTTCAGTTAGGTGCTGAGGGACATACATTCCCCAGAAACTCCAGTCTGCTGCTGCAGCAAAGCATTACAGACACTGTATTGACTGTTCCCTATGAAAACACAATTAATCAACATGCTCAATGCACTCAAAAACTCTTAACACTGAAGATGAATCTGGCAAGGAACATGAAGAGCAACAAGAAGAAAAGCAATAAAAGTAAGACTGCGAAAAATGTGTGTCCAACTACTGAATGATGCTAGGAAAGGGGTGACATGAAAAACACTGAGGTACTTAATGCCCTTTTTGCCTTGGTATTTTGGTAAAATTTGCTATTGGGGATACCAGATGTTGAGATAAGAAGAGGAGTTTGGAACACAGAAGACTGAGTAGAAAAGGATCAGGCTAGGGTCACCGAACAAATGGGATATGCTTAAGTCTATGGGACCTAATGAGATGCACCAACAAGTGCTGAAGGAAGGAGCTGGTCAATGTCACTGCAAGGCCACTCTCTGTTGTTTTTGCAGCACCACAATTAGAGGTGGTTTCTGATGACCCTGAGAAAGCAAATGTCACTCCTCTCTTCAAGAAGGAGGGACCGTACAACTGCACACCAGTGAGACTCACTTCATTCCTCGGGATAGCAACTAATCCTGGAAAACCATTTCCAAGCTTATGGAGGACAAAGAGCTTTCTCAGGGAAAAAAGCTCAGAGAAAGGAGATGCAAGTAAGAACATTTGTGGTGTTGTAGTTTTTCCTCCCAAGCAAGTGTTAAGTGTCCTGAGACCCTGCTTGCCAGAAGCAGCTGGACATCTGCCCACTGATGGAAAGTAGTGAAAGAATTCCCTGCTTTGCTTTGCTTGCACGCACAGCTTTTGCTTTCCCTTCTAAACCATCACTAACTTGATTGACTTGTCTTTTTGTCTTCCTTCTATTTTCTCCCCATTCCTCAAGAGACGGGGGGGAGCAAGAGGCTGGGTGGGTGCCTGACTGCTGCCCAGGGTCAACCCACCACAAATGCAAATGCAGTTTGAAAATAAGCAACCCCAGAACTTTCTTTTTGCTTTCTCCTTACGGGCTTTCCCTCCCACTGCACTCATCTCTTCTTTTGAAAGGTTTGGTGGAGCAGGAAAGGTAGGCAAAATTGCATTTCAAAGTAGTCAAATATTTTCACAGTCAAGAAGTTTTATAAGTTAGAATAAATTAAAGCTTCAGCAAACCAAGAGAGAAAACACATTTTTGGACAGAGCAAGAAGTAATTACAAAAGGAATAACTGGATAATAGCCAGGAAAAGCAAGCAAAAAGTATATATAGCAGGCATTCCAAAAGTCAAGAATATTCAAGAACTGCAAGTGAGTTAAAAAGAACAAATGCTTTGAAAACATTTACAAAAGCCTATGACAAAACTATAAAGATCTTATTGAAGTTACAATTTTAAAAGGCAGTTTAATTTAGCTTTAGGTCAATTCTCAGAATAAATTTTTCACCATTACAAGTAACGAACCCCCTAAAAACCCCTTTAAAAAAGGCAAGCAGAAGAAAAAAGTTTATTTTATTTTAATTTTAGAGACACTATCTAGATGCACATCCCTACAAACATTTGTGGACAAACTGCAAGATTATCAGCACTGATTTGGTCTACATGTTACAGAAAAGTAGTAAAACACTGAAACATCTGCAGAACAGACATCTTTACTCTCGGAAAACAAAGGGACAAGAAAGATGTACAAACTGCCCCACACAGGAAAAAAAAGTTGCAGCTGTTATTACTAGCTGCTGAATCATGCACTGCTTGAAATATAGATGGGGTTTTTTTCCCCCCTCAAGGATGTGTCACATTGTTTGGGATTTGAACAATAAAGATATTATGCAAGATGAAACTGACAAAAAGGATGCAAAACAGGGACAGAGACTTAGAAATACACATTGTATTCCTTGCTTATGTAACACATCAAATACCAGTGAATTCTTAAGAGAAAAATATTCAAGGGCACATACATTCAAAGAGCAAAAAACGTACAAATTACGGAGAATTATGTTCACTGTCAACAGAAACTCCTGTACATCCTTCACATTCTAACAGAATAGGCAGGTATACCCTTTCAGGAGGTATTTAGATAATGTAGAACAAAACAGTAGAGTTCCATACATACCACTTACCTGAGAATGTAAAACAGACAGAAGTCGGTAGTATTCTTTAAGTTCCTGATGTAAGGCTGCACAAAAACTCTGTAAGAGAACGAGAAGAAAAAAAAAAAAGAAAAAAAAAGGAAAAGTAATGAGGAGAAATCTTTCTGATTTGATTCTGTCACCACACTTCCAACATAGTCAGAAAATACCTGAAGGGAATCATTCTACAAGTTTCAGCATAAAAGCCAATTCTTAGAAAAATGGCCAAAGTAGAAGTGCTTCCCTAAGAGCCGCATATACCTTTTCCAAGAATATATATACATTATCAAGTGACCTTGATTCTTGCTGTCTTAACTATATCAACAGATTAAACTATGACAAGTGTAGATAAATCATCTCAGTAATGGCATTAATAATTAGCACAGGGATGTACAAATTACAACATGACCCAGTTAAAGATTTTTTTTTAATAATCATGTAAGATACCGTACGCAGTGAAGTAACAAGAGTTTAAATTTCAGGAAGGCCTCTAACAACAGAACACAGAAGTCAGGCAACTATTATTATATTTACAGTATAAACTATATGACATGAACAAGAAAACACAATGATCAAAAAAACCACTCCCAATAAGTGCTGCCAGATCACGTACCCTAAATTTTTGACCTTTTATCAATTCAGAGTTATATATGATTCTTCACTTGACATGGAAGAAATGAACAATACAAAGTATATCTTAAGAAATCTGTAAAACGTGCAGAAGTTAATTCAGGCCTGAACTAAAGCAAAAACTCTTCTTTGTACAACAATTCTAGGCACAGCTACTTTCGGTTGTTAAAAAAAAAAATCAAGATAAATTTTAAAAACAATTCCTGAAATAATACTTGTTTAGTGATGGATATTTTCCACAGTTTAGTGGTTGGGGGGGGGTCTTGCTTTACTTTTGTAATGATCTTAACCTACCATACAGACTAAAAAAATGCCTGCAACACATTCTTCAAAACAGAACTAAAAATATGGCTCATTAATTTGGGACTAAGTTAAAAAGACTTTAAAACCCCCCAAAAAGTGCTTAAAGTTTTTTATTTGTTTGGTTTCTTGGAAGAATACTCCCATGCACACACACAAATTCTTCAGAACTTTCTAACCAATTCTCAGCTAATGAATTTGATATCCATTTTGATGGATTTTTTTCTTTTTTAAATGGGAAATTTCCCAGCACTTTCCCTTCAAGACCTTTTAGAATTACAGTCAGAAGAATTTGGAAAAAATAAGTAAAACTTCACAGAAAGAACCCACAAACTTGAAGTAAAATATTTATTCACTAGAGTATGTAAAAGGTAGAAATCATTTCTAGAAGCACAAGGAGAAAATAAATCTTCTTTCCTGCTAAGCAGCTAAGAAGCCTAGGAAAAAAAAAGTCATTAATCTTGCCATTGTATCGTTTTTAAGGAAAGGAAGTTCCTTTCTTCAACTCGACGTTATAAATTACAAAGAAATTTGACATTCATTTTATTCCAGAGGATACTGAAGGGCAAAAAGAAATCCCTTTATGTGTAACTCCACTTTTCATTTCTTCTCACTTGCTTCTTCAGTAAATTTTTGAACCTATTAAAGTGGCACTTGCCAAGATAGAGGGCAGAGCAGAGCCTTCAAAAAAACAATCAAAGGCACTGTTCTGCTCAAAAAGGAAGAACAGTAATCACTGACTTCAATGATTTAGTAGCCAAGAGGATTTAGGATCCAACTGGTCACCAATTTTTCAGAGAAGCTTTATAAATTAAAATTTACATCCAGTACCAATTCCTGCATCACAAACCACAGACTTTTGCTTCCCAAAGTGTTACAGAAAAAACTGGACATTATCCTAGAGTTCTGATTTGGTCTGCAGCAAAAGAGTATTGAGGAAGGAAACAGAACACTTGTTCAAGAGAAAAAAAATTAAAATGCCCACTAGCTCAACTGGATCTAAATGGGCAAAATGCCAAAGTACAAGGCAAATAATTAACTGCCAATTATTCTTTTTACTTTCTGAGGACAAAGTAGAACTTAGATATTAATCAGCAAAGTCAGGAAAATATGAAGTGTAATATATTGTTATAACTCTACTTCTAATGTCAACACCTGACATTTTGTGTGGTAAAAACAGTCACCAGAATCATAATAAAAGAGGTGACAGACATCTTATTCTACACCTGGTTTAAACAGGGGTTTACACAAGCATTCTTTTAGAACATTAAGCAAAAGATGCTTTATAACACAACATACATTCTTGTGCTAAATTCCTTAATGCACAGTATGCAGCACCTGAAATTCTCAGCTATAAAAGCTATGAAAAGCATGAAGGCATACTCTCTGTGCCCAGGTACTGACAGCAAGAGTGGAATGTAAGTTTTTATTTGTACACTTACGTCCTAGAAATATACACAAGTGCTTGCCTCAAGCAAGATTAGCAGCATTAGAGCTAGGCAGATTCAGGCAACTGCACAGCCTTCTGCACAGGATCTGAAACCTGCATACAGAAGCCAAGATACTGCACATTTAAATTCACTGAAGAATTTAAGTTCTCCCCTTACTGTAAACTTGAAGATTAAAGCCAGAGACAGTAAAAATAAGCACAAGCAGGAAGCTGCTAGATAAAGAATAAAATTTCAACCAGATATAAGGGGGAGAGTCCAAAGAAAATGCATACACAGTAGCACTACCATATAAAACATGGAAACCAGCATTGGATCAGTAGAAAAATAATTATTTATATGTAACTAGAAGGGTTACTTAGAATAAGAGACAGAATGGAACAGAATAAAACATTAGAAAAGTAGGAAGCACTACAGTGTCTCTACTGACCTCAAGAAAAATTAGATTGAAGGGAGAAGCACTTCAATTTCTTGGCAGATTAGGTAGGATGTTATGGCTAGAGGCAAGGATAACATTTCTGTCGACTCAGAAGGGATAATATCCAATTTTACAGAGGGAGCAAGTGAGAGGAAACGGGAATGTCTTAGCAGTAAATGTGGTTTTGGGTATTACAGCAGCAGTGAAGTTACTGTAGACTATAAATCATGATGATGAAACCTATAAAAACAAAAATTAATATTCTTTTGATGCTGTATTCAAAAGAAAGGACAGAAGATAATGGACTACTTGCATTTTATGTAAGCTAGTGCAGTACTAACACATGAACATCAACAATAGCTGACAAGAATGTCTCCTGCACACGTCACTAACAAGTGAATTGGTGATTAATTACCTCAGGGATGACACCATCCCATTTAAGAAACGTTTTAGTTTATGAACATGCATGAATAATTTTAAAATATTACTAAAAAAAAAAAAGGAGATTATGAAAAAGGAATTTATGAGAGTTTCCAGCTACAAATTACAGGGGCAAATCCTTAAGACCAGCAACAGCAAATGGCTTTTCCTTGCCTTCTATGACCCATATCAAATGCAGCATCCACAAAAGGAGTAAATCAAATGATGAAAGATCCAAGCTCCAAAGTTTATGCATCATTGTAGCACTGCATTTATTCTGTAGTTTCTTAGCAAAACAAGACCAAATGTTGTAGTTAGAATGTTTTTTTTAGCTGACTCACCTGTCCCACAAGTCCAAATGCACGATCCAAACTCCTCTGGTCTGTATATTTTCTTATTTTATTATGTAGCCACCCCAACTCTGCAAGTCTACTTGTAGTATCTCGGAGAGATTTGGACAAGCTCACCTATAAAGTGAACAGAAACAGCAGTTTGCATTTAAGTCAAATCTGCCGTGCCAATACTGGTTTCATCACAAAGGTGCCTCTGACTCATAAAAAAAGCCAGTTCAAGAAACAATCATTTTACATTCTACAGCACAGATTGTCTGCTTTTTTTGCACTACCATGTAATTAGCATTAAATTTGTACACACATGTTGGAAAGGCAGCAGCAACAAACTACTGGCAACTTTGAGACCTTCTCTTTTGGAAATCTTAATGTAACAGTATTCATACACTCTTTTTACATTAAGCAATTATGGCAGCAACAAAACGGTCTTCAGAAGAAAGGAAGAAATCTGCAATTTCATGTTGTAGAATCAGACTTTATCTTATCCTGACAATCAGCAAGACTGAAAATATGAGAGTTCTAGCAGAGGTGTCAATGACTGAAACTCAGGAAAAAGCTTTGACAAAATAATTAGTTATTGCTACATGTGAAAGAAACCTTTAATAGAAAATAAATGACCCAATGCCTGACTAGGCATCAGGAACACAAACTTCCAGAACCCAACTTCCAAGTCCAGCTGTTATAAGTTATTTAGTCATATGTCCTTCTGATCTCTTCTAGTCGGTTTCTCGTTTTCTTCTAATATCTTACTCACCTTGCAAGCCTGCCTTAGTCCCAACACTATTTAGCTACCACTACTATTTTCATCTGAATGAAATGCACATTTCTTCCTCTAAATTACCAACAGATAAGACACTGTTCCTACTTGAGATTTTCTTCTACCACATTTCACCATATTAGTCAAGAACACTATCATTAAGTATTCAAAATTTCATTGAATAAAAAACCCCAAACAATCTGACTGATAAAATAGACCAAGAGGCAGAGACTAACTTTTACCCACAGCAACTGAGCCTATCCCACCCCTACAGACACTTTTACCTTTGACAGCCAGCTGGAACAGTCAAAAACAAAGCAAGGAAGTGTTCTAAAAAGTTAAGCTGCCAAAGAACTAGAAATCAATCTCATTCATTAAACCTTTTAGTTAACAGTACAGGCATTCTCCAAGATAACAATTAGTGTCAGAGTGTGTTAGCCACACCACTTGGGCTTGAACTAGGCTGCAGTATTTGGTTGTAAGACCAGAGTTCAGTCTCTAGCCCTCTTGTTTACCCACAGAGGGTACAGCTTTAACTTCTTGAACAACTTCTGTAGGGTAAATTTCAGCCCAAACAAGCATAATTGGACACAGAAACCCTGCCCGCAGCTAAAACCCAAAGAGATGACATAAGAACTATTTAGGATTCTGCAAGTACAGTGTACTTGGCAAACATTGAGCACAACACACATCCGCTGGAATTAAATGAGGAACAAGCAAAATTGGCTTGGTGTTATTACATTTGTATGTCTGAGATCAAATCAGAAGCTGCTATCTTACACAGTACTGAATGTCACCACCAGACCTAATATTAACACTAAGATTAGGAAACATTTCAGCAAAAATAGCACCTTAGGAAGTGTGTTTCTTTCTGGAAAAAAACCCCAACAGCCCAGACTGCCTACAATGAGATTTTCTTTGTCAGCTGAGGAAGAACTAACTACATGCTTTGACTACTATTTTGCCTAATGAGCAGTCAATACAGCTAGAGGAGGTATGATCTTGGTCTTCCTTGTTTGTCAGAAGAAGTTCCAGCTGAAGCTCTGGTGAGTCAGATAATCTTATTTTCACTGGGTCCAGTAGCTCAGCCCAAGTGCCAATAAGGAAGAATGGAAGATGACTGACTTCACAAAAATAACTGAAGACAAAGTTCTCAGGCAAAGATTATTTAGCTGGCTTGTGGTCAGTAATTAAACTCCCTGAATTACAAGTTCCAAGTAACAGCTTCTGACCTCAAGCCAGCCTACTGGATACAAGAGCTACACAGAAAAACAACGAAACCTATTGCCAATTTTGTAATCACTAAGTTTTCTTCACATTCCTCTAGAAAAATGTATTATGCCACCCTTCTTTTGCCATATATAAACTTACATATGGAATATAATTAACTCAGTGAAGGTGCTGAGGAATTAAAACTTTGCATCATCTACAGGTAGATGTTTATTAAGGATATGTTAATTAATAAGATTTAACTTATTTAACAAGAGTTAAGTTTTTTATTTTTCCTTCCATTAAGTAGCTGCAAATCTCATTGTAAAGTAATGGTGAACAACTATACATTTCACTTTTTGCTACTATTATGAAGGAAAAAAGGAAATTAGCTTAGGTATCAACATTAAGACTGGTCTACCATGCTCTTGGCACATGAAATGGACCAAAAGTAATTTCTCCACCATTTAAGGGCTACGTAATATTGCCATAGAAAGCTTTTAGTACAAGTAAAAATTTAAAGCATTGTCTTTCCATCTGACCAAGAACATGAAAACCAATTACCAAAAACTGAACACTGAAGCTGTACTGTCCAAATACTGAATGTGAAGATGCTAAAGCAACTAGAGCCATTTTTTTGTGCTTTGCTCAGCTGACCCTATCTCACTCTAGGGTTTTTTGAATTGCAAATAGGCTTAACATCTCACCACCTTAAAGCAAAGTCTCTCAGGCATCTCTCCTGTTCTTTTGTCACTATTTGATGCCTTCATTCAAATTCACATCAGGACTTTCTTCAGTTCTACCACCAGTCCTTTCTTTCTTAGGTAATCTGCATCTGGTCACTTTTAATTGTAATCAGGCCCATAACATCAAGTGGCTAGCATCCATTCCACATCTCACGATATTAAATTTAATTCAACAATAATGCAGTCAAATGCCTGCATCTGCTTTATATTAATTCTTACACACTGGAGAGGGGATATGTTGACAGAAGTCTTCAAAGCCATAACTTATAAATCTTTCTACTGGATTAAGAGTTGGGAGGCTATTCACATCTTGTGAAATGCTAGTTTCTTTCTGGCACCTAATCAACCCAATCAATTTTCAACTACTACTGTTCAAACAACTCTGCTATATTAACAAAAGAACCCCCAAAACCAAAACAAATAAAACCAACCAACCAAAACCAGTACAAAACAAAAAAAAAAGGCTTGTAGAGGGAATAAAGACTTGTAATAATATTTTAACTTTTTTACATGTTTCTCATAGCTATTTTTCCCCTATATACTTCTCTGCTCACGTATGAAATACAAGTCACCATACAGTACCTTTCCCTCCACTTTGTAGCAATTTTCAGAATTGCACATTTTGATGTTTTTGCCATCTATTCCCTGGAAGACATATAAAACATCTCTTACAAGATTTGCTTCCGTTATTTCAACAGAACCTGGAAAGGAAAAAAATAAAAAACAAAATAAGCATTTAGATTTGTTGAGAAAATTAGTTTTGATTACAACTTTGAAGGGCTGTTTAGAATAGCCAAAAAACGCCAAAACTATAAAACCTGTAAAGAAGTGTTTTCGGTCCTCTTAATCTGACAGGAAAGCCCAAGATTGCCTTTACCTGCCTCTAATGCTACCTGTGGTTCTCTCAGAGCAGTCAGCTTGTATAGCACAGGGCATGTCCTATTTTAACCAACACATCAGCCAGTTCTTAAACTTGTTATGTCTTCTGATCCAATACCAGTGCAAGTTCTGCTGCAAGCACCACAGCAACTTTATCTTTCTTTGAACAAACAGCTGAAGTTGTTAAACAGACTTACAGAATAACCTCTTCTACATTCACCTAAGAAAAGAACAGTTAATCCAGAAGGAAGAGCTGCTTGTTTCGTAATGCCTTTCAATTACATATGCCACTGCTCGGTGAGAAGACTGATCAAATCAGACTGCATAACAGGCATGGAGCTGGAAAACACTTAAGTGTAAACACTGTTTCTGAAGGTATATTTATCTTTGATTTAGTAAAGCTTTTGCTATTGTAGCATACAGTTTGCTTCTGTTTCTTATCTGTAGTTAGAGGTTAGATTGTGTTAGAGAAGATATTTATGGATTTAAATGAAACATAAGATCAAAAAAGGCACTGCGCAGGCCATTGAAACTATCCCCACTTTTTCTGGGCAAACCACCACCATGTGTTTATGTAACTTCATTTAAGATTTCAAGAGTTAAACAATTTTAACAACACATATCCAGAAATTGAGAGGCTACAACGTGCTTCTCCCAATTTAGACAGCACTCTTACTCTTGTCAGTTTCCCTCCCCAACAATCCACTTTCCCAGAATAAAAACAACAAAAATTAAATTCTACTCTTATTTCAGCCAAAGTAGTCTTCACTTCACGATGCCATTTAAAACTCAGTCTCCCCTCATAACATTAAGATGTGCATGAGAGTAGGTTGTCCCTCTTAGGAACACGTAGTGAAATGGTAAAAGATACAAATGCACATTTCTTTAATTGATAAAAAGTACAGCAAGTATTAACATCAGCCATACAATGTGCCATTTTATACTCTGTGTGTAGATGTAACAGTTAGAAAACTTCAAATAAAAGCAAGTAACTTTAGGAAAAAGAAATTAATTACAAGAATTTAATATTCATAGAAATGTATCTTCTTGACAATAGACTTCTATATTCTGAATGCAGTCCTACTTCTATTTCTACACCAGCAAGTGACTACATTTAAGACAACTGTCAGTCCTTATACCCATCCCACATAGGAACCAAAGTCACAGCTGCTGGCTGACTCAACGGAAGAAGTATTGCTTTTTATAGCAATCAGTATAATAAATTAAGAGGCAGTGTTAGATTTTATATGTCTTTCCATTTCTTTTTCCTATGCTTTTTTCTACTCNTTCTATTTTTTCTTCCCCCGCCCCCCTTTGGTATATATTAAATCTAAATTACATAAATAAAGCACGTATTTACATTATATATACACACACACATCTTCTTGCACATCAATGGTCTTATTAATTAGGTTCTAAATGCCAAATGTTGCCCTCAGATACACCAGTACAATTGTGATCTATAAGCCACTGATTTGTGCACTGCTACTCCAAGATGCAGAGGCTGGCAGACAGGCTATATTTTAGTTCCTTAATATCCACGCTTATTTGTATAGAAGTTAAAAAAAGCCAAAACAAAAAAAAAACCCACAAATGAAAGCCTGCACCTCTTATCTTTCTTTGCTAGAGAATAATGGGATGACTACATCTGTCATCAGCTCACTTATTCAGAAAAGTCTGCCACTTCTACAGTAAAAGGGTCGTCACAGATATCACCTATTAAACAATTCCTCCTTAGTTACACTTGTGTAAATTCAGAATAGATCCTCTCGGCATCAGCTTCAAGTTTACAGCCACTTAATTACGGAAGTAAATTAGCAATATTAGGAATTTAGGAAGAAATTCTTTACTGTGAGCGCTGATGAGGCACTGGAACAGGTTGCCCAGAGAAGTCATGGATGCCCCATCCCTGGAAGTGTTCAAGGATAGGCTGGATGGCTCCCTGAGCAACCTGGTCTAGTGGAAAGTGTCCCTCTCCAGGGACAGGGGAGTTGGAACAACATGATCTTTAAGGTACCTTCCAACTCAAATAATTCTGTGATTTTACAAGTCTATATTTATATTTGTTTATTTTATTGACAATATTTTATGTCACTTGCTCTGAATACAACCACTGTAAACAGTATGCTAATTTAAAGAAGAAATAGGTTTAAAAGCTCTGTATTCCAGTTCACATTTCCAAGTTCTGAAAGAGACAGAACCACAGACAGATGAGTATTTCAACAAGTCCTATTTACTGAGCTCTCTTTCTGACTCTAAAAACAGTAGCATCTTCTGATCATCAAAAGAATGATCATTGCTCACATGTCACAATCACTTAACTCTAACACTGGAATGAAGTCAGTCTTCTAAAAGAACCAGATCACAGTCAAACTAACCAGTGCAAAAAAGAAATTAGCAACGAGCCAAAGAGACTGTGGCCAAATATAGTAGTCTTGCATATTTGCTTCTATCCTTCTCCTAAGCACATTCTAGAAAAACACTCTTCAAAAAATCAATATGCTATGATTTCAAAATAATTGGAAAGATAATGGAGGATATAGATAACAACTGTAAAAAAAATTATCTTTAACAAATACATCTTTGCTCACCACTTGTATCCCCTTCTCGCCTAGACCTTGGCACGCCACGAGAGACAGCATTGGAAAAGCCTTTTGAGGTAGTGCTTTGTAAAGAAGGCTGGTTTGCAGTTAAAGTCCATGCAAGACGTGATCCTAGCTGCTGACGGAGGCACTCCCCAACGCCTGGAGCTTGATAGGATTGTCTAAAAGGATAAAAGCAAGAAACATCTTTAAAAACTTGGATTCTATACCCATTACATGGCATGGAGTGATGCAAATTTTGAGAAATGCCCCAAGTTTTTTGCAGATATTTCATTGGGGGTGGGGGAAGAGGGTGGTTTAATAAAGGGACCTTAAAAAAGGGTACAGAACATACAAGCAATTTTTTTCTTCCTATAAGCCTACACTTTCAAAAAACCCCCCCAACCTGTAGAAAAGGTAAGTATAAGTTTGACATACATGATTTCATATCAAAGATTAACTTTGATGAAACGTAATTATGCTGAAATAGGTTAAAAGTGAAGGTACTATAACAATAATAAACACAGTCATAGTACAAAAATCTAAATATTTAAGTTTTTGTTATTACCTGAAGCTGTAGTTACATGTCAAAGAACTAAAGGAAAACAGAGAAAGAAGAAAAACTTCACTTTCCAGCTAGTCTACTCTTCCAGATAGTTTGTATCAACTGCCTGAAGATGTAATCAAGGAGGGAATATCCAGACAAGTTCCAATTTCTTTTCCTTTCAAACCTGTCAATTCTTCTCACAAAGGAAGTCTTAAATGTGAAAAAATGTCACATTGGCCAAGCTCCAATCATCTGGGACCTCCCTGGTTAGCCAGGACTGATAAAACAATGCAGAGTGTCTTGGTGAGCTCTTCCACCAACTCCCTCATCATTCTAGGACAAATCCCATCCAGTGCCTTACACTTGTGAGCATCTAAGTGGGTCAGCAGGCCAATAACTTCTCCCTCCCAGATCAGAGTGGGTCCATTCTGTTCCCTGTCCACATCTACCAGCTCAGAAGACCACCTATCCTGAGAACAAGTGGTCTCAGTGTTGAAAACTGAGCTCTGCTGTGCTTAGCATTAGGAAGGCCTCAGGGTACAACACTGAATTTTGGCTATTCAGAATAATGTACTCTAGAAAAAAGAAAAACAGGTATAAAGAGAAGTTCATGAGGAACAAAGCTCACAAAGATTTAATTTGGGTTGTTCAGCTCACAGACTACAGGACTAAAGAGCACAGTGAAATTGCTATAAAATGGAACAGTATGAACAAGTCAGACCAAGAATATGCCAAAACGAGGGTAGGCTCTGCTGATATTTTTAAGCAAGCAGATACATGAAATAACCTCATTGACAGATCTTTCTATATTGTATCAGGATTATATAATGGTTGTGGCTAGACCTCTGGAGATCACCTCCTACAACCCTTCTGGTCAAAGCAGGACCAACTAGGGAAGGTTACCTGGTGCATTACTCAAGTCATGCTTTAATATTTTCAGGCATGTAGACTACACAACGTCTCTGGGCAACCCATTTCAGTGTTTCACAATATGTCCCTGCCCTCAAACATACATCCCATCTTAATGCAAGAAGGTTTTTTTTCCCTTTTGATTAACGGTTCACAAACCCACAAATTTTGCCAGTTACCTGTTGTTCTTTCCCTGACCCAAAAGAGTCCGGCTCAGTTTTCTCTATGCCCCTTGTCATACCATTACATAGGTAAGATCCCAAGACTTTTCTTCTCCAGGCTGAACAACTCCAGGTCTCACTCAGCTTCCCCTCATATTTCAGATGCTCCAACCCCTTCAATAGTTTTGGGCTTCCCTCTCCAGACTCCTTCCAGTCTGCCTGTATCTCTTCATTGTACTATAACTGGAGCCAGCATTTCAGATGTGTCCTCATCAGTACTGAGCAGTGAGAAGTTTTATTTGCCTCACCCTCCTGGTGATGTGCTTCGTAACACAACCCAGGAGGTTCCTAGCTTCCTTCACCACATATTGCACACTCATGTTCAACTTGTTGTCTACGAGGAATCCCAGGACATTTTCTGCAAAGCTGCTTTGCAATCAGTCAGCACCCGGTATGTACTGGTGCATGGAGCTGTTCCCCCCCAGGTACAGGACTTTGAACTTCAGCAGGCTCCTGTGAGCCTGTTTCTGGAGCCCACTGAGCTCCCTCTGAGAAACAAGTTAATGACCTCCTTTGACAACCACTCCTCCCAGCTTTGTATCATCTGCAAAGCTGCCAATGATTCACTCTGTGCCATCAGATGGGATGAAGGATGCAGCTTCTGGTTACACCATTAGGGACTGGGCTGCAACTGGACTTTGTGCCACTGATCATAATCCTTTTGAGTCTAGCACGTTCAGTTCATCTCACTGTCACCTTATCTAGTCTGTATTTTATTAGGTCTGTCAATAAGGCTGTCACAGGGTAGACAGCATCAAAAGTCTTACTAAGGTTGAAATAAACAACAATTACTGCTTTCCCCTTGTTCACCAAGTCAGTCATCTCATCACAGAAGGCCATAAGATAGGTCAAGCATGTCTTTTTTTTTCTTAAGTCTGTGCTGACTACTCCTACTCCTCCCCCTTTTTGTCCATCACATGTCTGGACACACTTTCCAGAGCAACAAAGACTTTCCCTAAGGGTCTCAGTGTCCTGCGCTGACTTTACCAGCACAAAGGCAAAGCAAGCAGCAAGTACCTCAGCTTTTTCCACATCTGTCACCACATTCCATGTCCCTTGAACAGGGGCCCGTGTTTTCTCTAGCCTTCCTTTACTGCTTCTGTAGTTGCAGAAATATCTGCTGTTTCCCTTCATGCCCCTTGACAGATTAAGCTCTAGGTCAGTTTAGGATTTCACTGCAGTCACTCTGCCCCTGGATGCTCCTTTGCACCTGGCCCCGCTTCCATCTTTTGTACACTTTTTTATATCTGAGTTTTGTCAGAAACAACTTGCTCCTCCATGCAGGCCTCCTGCCACTTTTAATTCCTCCTTGCCAATTTCTTTCTTAAGCTTATAGGAGGTGATCCTCAAATATCAACCAGCTCTCTAGTCTGGCAGTTGAACTAGATGATCATTGTAGGTCCCCTCAGACAGAATTATCCTATTCTGTTCTCTCCTTAATCCCTCTATCCCTCCAGGGCAGCCTCTCAGGGGATCTTTCCAAGAAGATCCCTAAGTCTCCTACCCTGAAGTGCAAGGATGGAATACTGCTTTTTACTGTGCTTCCACTTCCAGAATCCTGAACTACATCACCTTATCACTACTGCAGTATTTGTATTGTAAAGCCTATCAATAACTATAAAATCCAGTTCTGTCAGCACTAATTACTTCCATAATATGAATTTAATAACTCATGTCAAATATATTTCTTTAGTAGAGTGTTATCTTCAACTCAAAAAAAAAAAAGCTTTGGTCCTTTCTGAAAATGCATCTTGTGATTTTGTGTTTGTTTCCCAACTCTTGGGGGTGGGAAGGAAAATTAAGAGACAAGAAGATAGTGATTAAAAATGGACACATTTGGGCAGCCATTTATGGCTTCATATGGTCATATGCCAGCAGCTGATATTCTGAACTGTTCAGCTCAGAAACTCTGCTTCTCTGCACTTAAAGTGGAATTTCCAATGGCATACAAAAGCAGAGAGTGGAGGGAAAAACAAAAAAAAAAGAAAAAAGGCAAGTCTTCTCCAAACCTATCTGTAAGGTGAAATTTACCCTGGAATGAGTGATTGTGGAGTTGGTGTTGGCCCATTTAGGGCATACAGGCTGATGCTGCTGATCCCACTGCTCCCCATGCTGCAGGAACTCTGGGCAGACTGAGCACTGCGGTCTTGGTAATTCAATGGAAGGGTCTGAGGCCTGGCATAGTAGTAAGGGGTTGAGTGAGCATCCCGTGGCAATGCTTGAGCAAAAAGCGTGGCATAACTTGACACCTGAAAAGAAAACGATTCGAAAAGGGAGGAATAATTAAAAACCAAAGATGTGGGAATTGCTTTAAGTCATATCTTCAGTTAACAGGAGTGTAATATCAAGAACACAAGAAATATCTGAAGACCATGTTTATGCAAAGAAAAATTTGCTGATGCAATTATCATGGCAAAAAAGTGCCTTACAGTGAGCAACAGTAGTTTTAGCAATACAACTTCTTTTTGCCTGCAAACTATCATAAGCAAGAGCTGCAAAAAGCACTTTGGTGCTAGCAGAGGTGCAACTGCATTGTGCTTTCCCTACTCCATTTAAAACTCATTATCACACGAGCAGACATCACACCCCCAAGCAGAAGGCAAACATAAAAACCACTCATCTAATACAGTCACAACTTCAGCTACACATGTTGGACAGCTCATATTTTTACATTTACATAGTGTTAGAAAACAACACCAAATATTACAGATACTTAAGTCAAGTGTTTTCTTCCTTTCAGTCTCACACAGATACCATGAAAACAACCTGAAGTATTGGTTTAGTCTGGATAATGATTCTTGAAGTCGTCTAAAATAAGTGACACACATTTACTATTTCTCAGAAGCAACAAAAGTCTCCTCACCTACCTTGTTAGACTGTTTACGTGGATCTTCACTAAGGCTAAGCAGGAGGTAGAGTATTGACCATTTGTTTTTCAAAATGCCCTTCAAAAAAAGATGAAGGCAAACATAAATAAGTTTAACTCTTGATAATAACAGAATTCTTTTTAGTTATCGAACCTCCTAATATATATGCATATAAATAAACTTTCCAGAAAAATAAGACTAACTCAGAGCCATGTTCTTCAATAAACAGGGAATGTGCAGTGCAGCCTCTGTATTGCTAATTTTATTATTTTTTCCCACTGTGTTCAAATCATGAATTCTCACCTGCTCTGAGATCAGCAAGCAGGCTCAATTTAAAATTCATACCTACTAAGAATGAGGTTTATACAGAGCTGAACTGTTACCGGCATTCCCACACACTCTCACCACTTAAAAAATCTCAGCTGCAACCATTAATTTAACCCAAATGTGAAGAAGTAAAACTCTTGGTGAAGTTTTAACCAAGGAACTGTCTTTTCTCCTTTTTCTCCTCCACTCTCCTTTACAGGGAGGCCTCAAAAGTCAGGGTTTCAATTTCTATTACTTTAAATGCCATTTAACAGAGCTACCAAAATTTTCACAGGGTAAGATAGAGACATTGTTAATATGAAACTTGAGGAATACACAATACACTCTTTAGCAAACAGACACATACAGACTGTTAGACTAAGACTGTCAGCAGTTTTAGATCTCAGCAGAAAGCTTACCAACTTCAGCTAAAGCCCAAGCTACAAAGACAAAACTTTAAAGTAAAGGCAAATACTAAAACTATTTACTTTAAATATGCACGTTCCTAGATATGTTACTCCATAGTTCTGTGACACTAACACTTGCACCTGAATTTACCAGGGACATAGAACCTTATGATGGATATTAGGTTGAGTCAAAGAAACTTATACAAATTCCCTCACAATACTGATCAGGCTATGATCTGCAATACTAAGCAACATTGAATAGAAAGCAAATTTGAGTCATATCAAGGTTCAACACAGACTCCATCCCTTATCAAGCAACATAATTCAGTGCTATCAGTCTTGCAAAAAGCACTTTCAAGGTCACTTCAAAATTTTCTTTTTTAAACATTTTTATTTTCACCATTTTTTGATTTTCCTACCTCCTGCAAATTAGGCATTTAGTGCGTATGCGTTACACGGTCTAAGAATTTTGGACATGGAGCATGCCTTTCTTCATGACAGAGTCCACTAATCAAACCTACCAAAGCTCTACTCTGTTATATAAAAGGAGACATTCTATATTATTATGTAGAGCACAAGTCGATTATCTTCTGCTTTGATCTCAAGAACAAGCAAAAAGTAGAGGTATTGCATCTGTTGCAGGTAACTAATACAGCAACTAATTAACAAGTGATAAAGAAGGAGCAGCAACATTACTGCTTCTTCTACTGGCCAGGATAGAATAAATCCAAGTGCTCCAAGAAGTGTTGTTTACTCGACTGGCAGGCTGCCATAAAAATAAGCACTGACCTCCTTTTCTGTTTGGAGTAATAGATGAAACAAAGTTAAAACAGATTCACGCACGCATTTTTTTTCTCCTAACTGCTTTCAAGAGAATTGCTGGAAGAAGAAAGAGCCTCACTGATTCAGAAAATGTGTATCCCTTTATGCCCTTCCCTATGCTTGCAGGAAAAAGAAATGATTGTACAGCATTAGTAATAAACCTAACAGCAGATTGAATAATAATTCGTAGCATGAATTTTAAAGAAGCCATTGATACCATTTCACATACACAAGATGCTAGCAGAAGGGGAAAAAAGGGTTAAAAGAACCTTCAATGTTTGAGGAGGCAGTAAAATACCAGGAGATAGCCTGCATTACACTCAGAAGAATAACCAAACATATAACACAGGCATTTTGTTCCAAAGATTAGTCATCATGCTCTGCAGCACTTTGCTTGCCAAATGGCAGTGTGGTACATAAGCTACAGAAACATGTTACAGAAAGTCTGTATTAAGAATCATCTGCAAATCAGTGCTCTGCTGTATAAACCAGTGCAAATAACACACAAGCACACAGGATACAGAAACTAGGAAGACTTACTCCATAACTCGAGCTCCAAACACTAACAAAGTAATGGGTAAGTCAAGTATGGAAGAGGGCAGGAGGAGAACCAAGTTCTGAGTAATACTCTCCACAGAGTACCTTTTTTGTAATCTTAATCTTAGCATTATGATGTTAAACTCAGGTTTTCCACACACTAACATCTTTTGTCAGAGTGCTGACATGCAGTTTTCTTTGATTAACACTGGTGTTAGAGCCATCCAAGTCAGCAAACCCTTAACCTTCAACATTATAGACCTGGAGCACTTAAAAACTCAGATGCATGAGAATACTAGATTAGTAAAATCAACATACTGCAAGGCATTTCTGTAAAATAAATTATGAGAAAATTCATCAGTTTTACATATAAAATGAACACTTTATTTTTACAGACTTCCTTTCTTCATATGAAGTACCCCTTCATATAACTGGAATCAAATACTAGAAATATAGCTAGGGTTGAAAGGCATCTCTAAACGTTGTCTGGTCCAATCCCTGTTTAAAGCACAGTCATCTGCAGCAGGTTGCCCCTGACTGTGTCCAGTCAGGTTTTGACTGTCTCCAAGGATGGAGACTCCACAACTTTCCTAGGCAAGCTGTTCCAGTATTCAACCACCCTCCTAGAAAAAAATATTGTTCATGACCTGAGCACTCTCCAAAACAACTCTAACACCAGAAAGATGCTTATGAGTGCTTTCAGTTTCTTTACACATTGATTAAACTACCTGTGAACCGAGCTTTCTGTAGAGTTCTGAAAACAAAGCAGCATCTGCTTCCCTTCTTTGTCGCACAACTATTAAAAAAAAGGAAACGTAGATTAAAAATTTGAAAGAAGTGTAACAGTCACATCTTAACATATACTTGTGGTAAATTATAAAATGCAGCCAAGAAAGCTTAATGATGCTGGACTGTTCCATTGTATTTACTTAAACACTTTGCCTGTTTTTATCTTATCTGCATTCCAGTCCTGAGAATTCTTACAATGGAAGCAATTCAATGTACCTGCTTGTCTTAGCTCAATCAAAATATGCATTTTCTAATTAAGTGTCCTTTTAAAGTCTAGTCTGCCATTCAGTAGGTTTAGGGACCTAAGGGACTGAAGACACAACTGAAAGTAGATATGCATTAAAAAATGTTCTAAAAACTACATGTAATTGCTCCAAAACTAGAGTGCAATTGTTTCTATTTTAGGCAATAAAATGAAGGAAAAAAAGCAGTAATGCCATTTGCTGCAAGTCAGGCAGAACTCCAGGGTCACACAACTTTTATATATTACAAAAAATAACAGTCTCAAAACAATGCCAGTTACAGAAGATTCTTCTCAGAGGAGACACATCTTCCAACTACGATTTCTTAAAAAGCTATGTTACATCAGAAAGAGACATGTTAAAAGAAAACCAAGGTGATAGAAACATCTGAAGAAACTTCAGCGATAAGAAAAATAGCTATTAAATGTTAGAAATGTTAATTAGCATCAAATGTCACTGGTAAGTACACTTTGCCAACTAAGTCACTTCTTGTGTAGTATCTCCAAAATAAATGTAAAGTTAGAAGGATATATATCCAGTCACTTGTTACATGACCACTAACATAAGCCTAAAAGCTGAAGCTGGGGAGAAGGAGGATGAGGGAGACAGTCCTCTTCAGACAACTGGCAACAGGCCCAAAGAATATATGCTGTGCTGTCTGCAAGCAGCCAAAGCATGGCAGAAAGTATATATTGTAGATTCCAGTGTTTTGGAGCTGTAGCTAGAGGAATTCTAATGGGCTTATTTGTCTATCAGCAAGTCACGGAAGCTCTGCATTAGCAAAAAATACACACGGACCTTAAACCAGTTACAGCCACTGATGTCAGTTACCCTAATTCAATCTCTGAATATTCAAAGCTGAAACATGAAGCTTTAATTTCATTAGCACAATTCCAGTAATTGTTTCTGGACATGCTACTGTGCAGCAGAACCTGCTGAAAGCAGTATTTGGCTTTTCAAGAAGAATTCATCACACCCCCTTTGGATACACACAGTGCAACACTTGACTCAGAGCAGCACAGAGCACAAGGGAATGGAACTGCAACATCCCTTACAAAGTCATGGTCTGTGATTTTGGTTTTAAGAAGGTGGTTGAAGAAAACTTGTAGAGAAACTGAAGGCAAGCAATATCAGGTAAGTCACAAACCATTCCATCAATTCCCAGGATGCTCATTCAGCAAGTTTCACACAGGTGCTCATGAAGTTAATTGTGCCACAGTGTAATATTCCTGAAGTACACATCTCATAAATATCAGTCTTCTAGTCTTCTAAAAAGAACTATGAATTCATAAATTCCGAGTACTATTAAGGTGAAAGGAGTGCAGTATTAATCTTAATTTGTCTTCATAGTGGTTAAGATACAAAGCAGCAAGGAAAGTCTAAGCTGAGTATTCAGTAAAATCTGAGCTGTGAATACAAACTCAGGAATATTCACTAGGAAATTATTGGAATTTACATCATGAGATTTTCAGGAAGTAAGCATTAATAATAGATTAGATAACTATCTGTGAGGCAGAGATGTCCCCTTTTCAGAGAAATAACCTGATTAACTTCGTAAGAACTTTGTATTTCTAAGAAAGGAACAAGATGCACTTACGTTCTTTCTTGATTTTCTCCGCTACAAGAAATTCATCACGCTCAACAGTGGGAGCAAAATTGCTTCCAATAACTCTCACTGCATACTGAAATTGTTGGGCTGCATCAGCTGAAAGAAAAAGAAAACTCAGTTAAGGAGAATGCTAAAGTTCTATTAAAACTAATTAAAAAAAAAGAGAGAGGCATGAGATCACATTGCTATGCCTGAAAGCAGCATAAATGTACCTGGCTTAGATCTGATAAAGCTGTGCTGTAATTCTTAGACACACTTCTAAGCAGAGGGCAGTAAAGTCCAGGTTATCCAGTTTAGTGTAGTATTAATGCGATACTTCAAACACACTCACCTGTACACACTCCACAAATAACTGCACCAAAATTTGTGAATAAACCTTTCCTATTCTGTGCTGAGACACTTAGGTCTAGCCAGTTACTAGAGAGCATTTGCACACTTAGCTGGCTCTGCCCATCCCCACAGACAGAAATGCTGTGGGACTCGGCACACTGTCACACAGTTCAGCTCACACACCACAGCAATACAGCCACGTTTGCCACTGACCTGTGGATCTTCACTCAGATATCCACAACAGTGGTTTTACCAGTTTGCATCTTGCTTTTAGGTTTGGTTTCGTTTAAAACAGTTTGCGTGGTTTCACTCTTTGGTTCAAAGCCAGCTCAGAGATATCAGCATCACATCCCAATGCATAATGTGGACACTAACACAGAGGTCACAATCAGTGACCTCCTTCCACTGTGTCTTCCTCATGCAATAATTCTATTTTTAACTTTGTTGTTGAAAAGCACTGTTTTAGTCCAAGTACCTTGCTTTCTTGGAAAACTAACAGTCTGGTAACACCAACATAGGGCCAGGTCACTATTAATGCCTCTACAGCATAGTCATATTCCCATTTATTGACCTGAAAATCAAACAATAAGCCTACAGACATGCCAAGTACCCTTTTAAAAGGTCAGACACATTTTTATTCCTTATCTAGAAACAACTGTAATAACACAAGGAAAAAGGTACATAAGAAAATATCCAAGTGTGTTTGTCCCATATTTGAATCTTTTTACTTCAGAAAAAAAACCATCTAAGCAATTCTGGATATTGTCTGTTGTGTATATAACAATTATGTGTGCAAATGCATCAGCTCCTCACGTGTTTCATTTAGCCAGTTGAGCAGTTAGCTTTCAGGGAAAATTGCCAAGTAATGCAGCAAAGGTTCAGCCAAGGAAAAACCACTGATGCTGGTCAGGACAAATATGTACAAAAGGAACAGAAAAATGAAGTAAGGTGAAGGACCACTAGAAGGAGAAATATTTTAAGCGTTTAGCATCTCTTAAATTAACTAGTATTTACAATTGAAAAAAAATCACCAGGGAGATACTAAGAGTCAATTATTAAATGCATTAAAATCTCCAAAAATTTATGGAAAGAAGTTTGAAATTTGAAAATCACAATGTGCTAGATTGTCTTTGAATGCTCTCCATTCTTTTTGAATGTCCATTTTATACTGTCTTGTACTATAAATGTCACCCACTGGTCCTACTCTACCAGAACACAACTGTAGAACAGCAAGCATGAATCAATTCACACAAAAAAATACCTCACACAATCAGGAGAACAGCGTGCTCAGACAAAATCATTAGCATTTAGCAGTATTTGACAATACTGGCCTACAGAAGGAGCAAGAGTATTGTTCTACTGTCAGAGAAGAAAATGCCAACATCCAGACTACTGTAAGGTCAAATCTCTATGACTTAAATGCCTCCTCTACTGTTAGACTAAGCAACCTTTCAACTGCAATAATGTCTTGAAAGTACAAATATAAAAACTTAATAGTCCAGCTACCAATGAACCAGGTGTGAAGAGTTAAGTATGAGGAAGCATTTCTGTGTAATTCTTAAGTTTAATGCATGTCATAACAGAACTCAAGATCTCACAAAGTATTCTGCATAGTCAATTGAAGTCAAATACTGGCACTAAGTTATCCCAAACAACATATGTTCTGTTAATTCCTCAACTGTGTACTTGGCAGCAGATAGGAAAGGGGCAAGTTTTTCCTGTAATGGGGCAGTTTTAAGGAGAATCTATTACCTTCTGTAACAACCTTCCATTTCAATGCCAACCACAGCAAGACTAGTTAAAGCACTGAAACTGAGTATAGTCTTTTCCATACTGCCCTAACAAAGCATCTGAGAAAGATCTCTAGTTGAAAGACTACAATTCCATCCAAGAAATCCTGCTTTTTAAACTTGTTACACTACTGACAACATGGAAAAAGTCATCTGCTCTTTGTACATTGCCAATTTGCACCAGCAATTCAACAGCTCTGTAGCAAGACTCGTTTTCTATTTTAATTCAGATTTTAATATTTTATTCATACCAAGTCCAGCTTCTCTTTTACAAAAAAAATTTCCTGCTGTGGGTGTTTCTTCAGAGGATTATTTCTCATGAATCTGTAAAATAACTTCAGTGCCTAAAGTGATTAAACATAACTTAATACAGATATGTGTCAGTACAATAAAAATTCACATAGCTTATAACTAATAGGCACATTTAATTGCTTCCCTCCTCAAAGAATCATCATTACGACAGCAGACGTACTTAAAATAAACAGCCATCTATCTATTTGAACATCCTTCATCAGAAAATGATTACAGCATGACTCTGTTACATAACAGGAAGCTCAATATATCTGATGCAGCTGTCTGAGAGCTGAAGGGGGGGAAACAACATTGATCATGGCTTGATTTCCAGAGGTCCGATCAGAGCAGAGAATGCAGATAGAGACAGCCACTCCTCCTCAGACTATATCCCTTAAGTAATACACACACAATTAGTGATACTGATAAGCAGCCACACAGCTGAATAGAGAACTGGCACTTGTGAATCACAAGAAAAAAAATGAAAATTTAAAAACTGTCTCCTTTGAACAAAGCAACCCATCAATCCTTCAAAGATCTATACTCCACACAGCCATTCAAACTTTCCTACACACAATGCAGTATTAGAATTGGACTACTTCAAAAGGCAGATAACAACACTTTAAAGCTGAAGAAAATACAAGTGTAGCACATGAAAAAAAAATACAGAAGCAATGCACAGAAAGATTCTGGTTGTAAAGAAAGCAAGGAGAAATAGGACCAAAGGTAAAATTTAAAGGAAAAGTTTAAGAGACAAGAGATAATTAGCCAATACACTTGCAAGAAGCCAGTATTTCAGAGGACATACTGAAATTCAGCAAGACTTTTGCTGTAAAGAAGCTTCTAACATTACCTATCATTTTAAGGAAGTGAACTGAAATTCACTTTATACTCTTACACATTTCTTTAAACAAGGTTGGTTATACATCAATTAAGTTTCCGAAAGGGGGCACGGGGGAAGCCTGAAAAGCGTAAGTAGTAATTGAAACTGTTTTTCCAAATATTAATGTATCATTGGGAGAAATCTTGTTTCCTGGAAAGAAGACATTTGGTTATTTAAATATGTCTATAAACAACTTCTAAACTACAGGACCATGCTAAAGAAAGTGTAGCTAAACCAAACAGGAATCACTTTCTTGAAAGACTTCAAAGATTAGCAAACTCTCCAGTCAGCTGTCCATCATCCCAGACAACTATTTTCCTTAAACACAAATACAAAATTATCGTAAAACAATTACACTCGAAACTGCATTCAGTGCTGTGAGAGTGCCACTGACGAGGTAAAAATTATTGCTGCAAACTACTTAGATACAGATGCTGCCAAAAACACATGCTGAAGAAAAACACCCCAAACAACAAACTTCTTTCCTGCAACAAAGTGTTTACAAAATGCCTAATGTGCTATTGTTGCAAAACTAAGCTGGGAAGAAAAGCTGTAAAACTTTTCACCTTCTCACATACACCATGAATACATCTTATGTTTGTCAAGACAGTAAATGCTGCTGTATCTACTCTGTTCTACCCATATCAGATGTTCTACTTCTTACTAGGAAGTATTACCTGGGGAAAAAGGCAATTGCATTAACATGGCATATAATGATAAACTAGAAGACTAGTCTAAAATGCTATTAGCATTACTGTTTTGTTCTTGATGAGAATCTACATGCATTGCAAGCAAAACTGCTTGTTCCTGTAGAAAACACTGGGTTTGAAATGTGCAATTTTAGGATCAACCTGGTTATGACATGCAAGGTGCTACACTGGGTTGATGCAATTTCAGACACAACTGCAGACTGGCAGAACCCATGGAGAGCAGCCCTGCAGAGAAGGACTTGGGAGTTCTCATGGATGAAGAGCTGGACATGAGGCAGCAATGTGTGCTCACAGACCAGAAGGCCCAAATGCATCTTGGGTTGCATGAAAAGAGGAGTGGCCAGGAGGTCAAGGGAGGTGATTTTCTCCTTCACTGTGACCTTGTGAGACCCCACCTGCAGTGCTGCATCCAGCTCTGGGGTCCCCAGCACAAAAAATACATGGACCTGCTAAGAGCAGGTCCACAGGAAGCCACAAAGATGGCCAAAGGGCTGGAGGACCTCTCCTGTGAAGCCAGGCTGAAAGACCTGGGGTTGTTCAACCTGGAGAAGAGAAGGCTCTGTGCAGAGACCTTACTGTGACCTTTCAGTACTTTAAGCGGGTTATAAAAAAGAGGGAAAGCAACTTTTTACATAGGCAGATAGCAATAGGACAAGGGGGAATGATTTCTAAATAAAAGAGGAGACATTTCGACAACATGCTGGGAAGAAATTCTTTACAGTGAGGATGGTGAGATACTACAACACATTGCCAAGAGAAGTTGTGGATGTCCTATCCTGGAAGTGCTCAAGGCCATGTTGGATGGGTTTTGAGCAGCTTGGTATAGTGGAAGGTGTCCCATTCCATGGCAGCAGGGTTGGAACTAGACCTTTAGGGTACCTTCCAAGTGAAGCCTTTCTATGATTCTATTAAGTATTTCTGAACAAAAAAAAAAAAAATCAATTTTACATCAGTCTTCTGATTTAGTCAACTATCTTAAACTTCTCTTCTGTTGATACAACTTTTCAGTTGAAGCATTTTACATTTATTGTTAATTAACTGTTTTTCTAGTCTCCAGACTCCTTTCCTACAAAGGAAAATAAACCAACATAAGCACAAAATAAAGCCCAAGCCAAACACACTCCCATATCTTTCCTTACTTAGAAGTTGCCCACAAACTTTGAAGCACAGCACAGGAAACATAATTATTCTTTAATTCTGCCAATATGGCTGGCTCTTGTTGCATTGTTAGTAATGCAATTGTCCCACTGGACTATCAGCAACACTGTGTCACAATCCTTTCAGAACCTTCCCTCACTGTGAATTTTTGCCTCTTTTGTCAACTCTCATCTGCTCTGTTATTAGCATAGTTAAAACTCCGTCCATATCACCTTTTGAATGAACTCTATGCTTTTCCCTCGACATGAATTTTTAACATCCATTTCAATAATTCAGGGTTTAAAAAACCAAAATCAAATAACGAAACTGCCACTGACACTCTGGAGATTAAATCAAGGCCATAGTATGGACTTCAGGTAGCAAATTGCTCCCCAAAGACTGAAGTACTACTTACTTTCTAGAGCATGACACCTCCGATAGTACTTTGGCACATACAAAAATCTTTTTAGGATTCAAACTCTAAGAGATTTAGCTTGAATATTTACAGCAATACCATTTGTTTCCATTGGAGGCACTAGGAGTTCTTAAGAGTTTTCAGATTACTGGGAGGCTTTTGAAAGACAGCTAAGAACAAGAAGGTCTTTATCAGAAGGACTAAAATCAGTGTCCAAAGAGTTGTATGCAACCCTGTATAACTGCTGGAGCCCACAAACATAGGGGGGAAAAAATAAAAATTACAGAAATTACTACATAGGTAAGCAAGCTCCCTGCAAGATCAAGTGCAAGTATGAAAGTGAGGTGGATAGCCTGGAAAAACACAGAAGACTGGTAATACAAAGCCAGTACAGTAATTTTTAGACACTGTAAGAACATGTGGAAGAGAGAGGTCAGCAACAGCTCCAAATGCAGAGGCAGAGACCCCAAACTAACCACAGGGCTGACTGCAGACACAGAGCACCACAGAAAGCTTTAAGCCCCTCCCTGAGGACTGGCTAGAGCACAGTAAGAGAGAGCTTTCAAACCTTAGTTCTAGGAAAAAAAAAAAAGTTTAGGTAGATAATTCTAAAAAAACAAACACACAAACAACTAAACAGAATTCTTCCACGTAACTCAGCGGACCTTGTAATGAATTTCTCAGAAGCAGAGCTGTTTGCAAAAAAAGTAAAAAATCCCAGTAACTGGGTCTATGCAGCTGACTGGTTCTGGAAACAAAGCAAGCCATCTACTTAGGAGATGATCCCAAACGGTGGAAGAGAGAGAAGATGGCTCCACCATTGAGAGCCTGAAGTCACATTCCATCAAACCACAAATTAATTTCAACATGAATCTTTAATACGCAGAGAAGGTGGAAGCCTTCTAAGGCCATCATCAAAAAATCTTTGATGAGGGTTTATGGAAGACTTCAGGCAGGGGATTGCACAATGTAGACTTGGAAGAAAAGTAATCCCACCTTACCCTTAAGTGCACAATTACCATACAGACATTATATAAACAGAACCCTTCAGCTCCTCCTGAAGCTGTAGCTTCTTCACAAACGTAACACACAAGTGCTGAGAAGGAAAAAAGGGAGAACAAAAATTCTCAAGTAGAAACTCAGGGAATGTACAGACAGGAACAAGCAGTAAATCATCGAGCCTCAATTCCTTTATTTACCCATTAAATTTCACCCAATTACATCAGTATCTTGTACTTCACATTCACAGCAGGTTCACTACACAAATGGTTTATGATGGATGTTTTCAGCTTCTTGTTTTGAATTGTTAGTAGAAGTTTCTCTACTAAATTTAAAGATCTCTTAAGTGTCTAAGGTTTTTGCCCCTAAACTCTGTAGAAGTAATTGAACATCATAAATTACTTTCCAAAGACTACACTGATAATACTTGTAAAGTTTGCTTTAATAAAGAGAATATGTATATACAAAGCAGCCTAACTTCACAGTACACAAGGAGCAGAGAAGTTGCACACAGACCACTAACCACACACTAGTACCTTACTTCAAACTTAACCTGTGCTGAAAGGAACAAGAATTACAAGCCTGAAAAACAGCAAGACGCTAAATAACTTGTCCAGTGGGTTCCCTACCACCTACAGATACATGCATCTTCCTTGACACAGAGGATGCTAGTGCTAACAAAATTCCTTTATTGTCTTTATGTATTCCTTGGACATAGATATCAGGGTGCAGGGGGAAAAACCACCACACACACCTTTCATGACTGAGACTTTCACAGAATTTTTGATTTATCAGTCTGTATGCACCTGAAATCTATAGCTGAGCTAACACACGTGCTACAGTTGACTGCTTCAAGGGAAATGCTGTCTCAGAAGGGTGAGGTTTCAGCGCTAGCATCCCTCATAACACAGGAATAAAGAGCAGGGTAAGAATGGGCTTCCCATCTGCCACATGCATAAAAACGTGGGGGATGTGGCAGACAACCTAGGGGTTTTTTTAATCTGTCACTTCAAAGAAGTCCTCAGATAACCCTCAAGTGCGCAGACAAGCAAGGCTACAGGTTGCATGCAGAAACTTACTGTGATTTTGGCCAAAATTTCCACTTTCATTAGTCAAACACAGAAGGGATTTTAGTTACATTATCAGAAACCCAACACACCGGAACAGGTTCAACATTTATTTAAAAAATAACAAAAAACTGTTCTCTAGCATGCTTTTGCACATACTGCTTATAAATAAAATTATTATTCCAGTCAGGAGATACAGAGATATATTGAAACTATGACTTCAAAAATAGCTGGATTCTAAGTTGCTAGAAGTGAGCCACCTCACCTCAATACTCATACTTCAGTTGATAAACAGGTTTCCATTCCTGTTCTCATGCTCTGTTTAACTTTTCTAAGTATCACAGACCCACATAACACTAAGAAACAAGCTTAGATTGACTTTAGATTGCACTCCAAATCTAAGAAAAAAGAGTTATGAAGAAAACAGGACTAGGCAATATAGAAATAATGTCCTCAAAAAGGCATCCACTATTCCAATAAAGACAATCTATTTTCCAATTTTTTAAATTATTTTTGGAAATACAACTAGCAACTCAATAATTTGAGATTTCTGGTAGCAAATGTTTGAAGTACTCTTAAACAAGAACACATACCAATTGTATCAGAAAAAAGTTTCCAAAGAATGCTAAAGGCAAGAAACAGCTTTAAAAACAGAGCTATAAGAGCACCTTAGAATTGTAGCCTGATGTGAAGTGCCCTTTAAAATACAGTTAAAACACTTGCTAAAAAAAACATGTGGTTACAGAAGAACACAAGAGGGATTAAATAGTTTGGAAGCTACTGCTGATTTGGTGGAGATAGGGGAAGAGTAGAAACTTGCCACATCCTGATAAAATCTTACAACAGGAATTCCTGTCACAGAAACACTACAGATTCTGGAAAAAAATAAATTAACTGCCTTGCAGAAGACTTAAAAATGCAATGGAGAAGGAAAAGATTTTGAAAAACAGAACTCAGCAATCAACAACTGTCGATCATAGAATCATTTAGGTAGAAAAAGACCCTTCAGATCTGAGTTATATGGAGTGTTTTCTATGAAGGAGTCCCTACTCAACAGTTCAGTGAAGACAAAGATTCCAACTTCCTACCAATTTTACCAAGGTTCTCGGATGGATCATAGAATCACAAAATGGTTTGGGCTGGATGGGACCTTCAAAGACCATCTAATCCACTTGCCCTGACATGGGCAGGGACATCTTCCACTAGATCATGTTGCTCAAAGCCCTATCCAACCTGGTCTTGAACACTTCCAGGGATGGGGCTTTCACAACTCCTCTGGGCAACCTGTTCCAGTGCCTCACAACCCTGACCGTAAAAACTTCCTTCCTTGTGTCCAATCTAGACATACTCTATAACTATTTAAATCCATCATTCCTTGTTCTGTCACTTTAGGCCTTGGTAAAAAGTGTCTTTCTCATAAGCCCTCTCTAAGCACCGAATGGAATTAATGAGATCTCTGAGCAGAGCCTTCTCCAGGCTCAACAACCCCAACTCTCTCAGATTTGCTCTGTAGGAGAGGTGCTCCATTCCTCTCACCATTTTCATGGCCCTCCTCTGGACCTGCACTAACACACCCACGTCTTTTTAGTACTGGGGTCCCCAGAGCTGAACACAGTACTGCAGATGGGGTCTCACCAAAGCAGAGCAGTGAGGGGAGCATCACCTCTGTCTACCCACTGTCCATGCTTCTTTTTAAGGAGCTCAGGATGTGGTTGACTTTCTGGGATGCACATTGCTGCCTCATGTCCAATTTTCCATCCACTCCCCAAGTCCTTCTCTGCAGGGCTGCCCTCAATCCATGCATCCCCCACTCTCTACAGATACTGGGGATTGCCCGGACGCAGGTGCAGAACTTTGAGGTTCACATGGGCCTGCTCCTCAAGCCTGTCAAGGTCCCTCTGCATGGCACTCTCTTCCCTCCAGCACATCAGCAGCACTGCTCAGCCCGGTGTCATCTGCAAGTCTTCCAAAGGCACATTCGAGCCCACTGTCGATGTTCTTAATAAAGATATTGATCATCGTCAATCCCAATACAGACCTCTGAGGGACACCACTTGCTAGTGATCTTCATTTTGATATTGAGACAGTGACTACAACTCTTGGGATGTGGCCATGCTGCCAGTTTCAGTTTCTTATTCACCAAACAGTTCATTCATTAAATCCCTATCTCTCCAACTAAGAGACAAAGATGGGGTATGAGACCACGACATGCTGTCTGCAATAGATGGAAACAAAGTTTGAGACAGACAACACAAATATCTGTACCTTGTTATTCACTTTCTAAATTTCTAAGATAGCAATAATTCACATGTAGGCCATATTTTAGTAATCTTTTACAACAGGTAAATGCTCAAAAGTTTCAGTTACTGTCCTTGAAATCTCTAAAGGGACTCCACAGAAGAGAAGGGCACGGAGAGAGAAAAGAACACATAAAAGACTTGACAGCCATTACTAATAAGGCAGAAAGTCATCTCTCATACAAGAAAACTGATGCAATAAGAGCTTTTGCATGAGTTTCTCTAGTGAGCCATGCTTACAAACACAGCAACTCAAAAAGGAGACACAGCAGATGCACTCCTTCCTTTCCACCCCTCCGACTGCTTACTAAAAACAGTCTTTGCCTCGACTGCAAGGGAGAAACTTACGAAACAGACAAGAGATTCATTCCCCTGCTGGAGACTCACAGCAGCATCAAGACACCGAGGACCTGTAGCGGACCTGGCGCACGTCAATGGCTCCAGCTGAGCAGGCACCAGCAGGAGGCAGGGGTTCCTCAGCGCGTACACGAGCCCCCTTTCGCCCAAACACCCCGGCACCGGTGCCCCGCTCCCCGAAGAGGAAAGCGCCTTCACGAGCCGGCCAAACGCTTCGGGGGAGCCGCAGGAGGAGGGCACGAAGCCGCCTCCCGCCGCAGGGCTCCGGCCGGCGGGGCCGCTACCGTGCCCGGCCGGCACCTCAGCAGCGCCCGGGCTGCCACCCCCCGGGCCGGGAGNGGGGGGCCGCCGACGCCCCCGGCCGAGGGGGCGAGGGGACCGACACCTCTCCAGCCCTGCGGGGGCAGCCCCCGCGGGCTCCAAGAGCTGCTGCCGGGGGAATGGCGGGGGGACGCCGTTACCTTCGCTCTTGCCCAGGATGCGGCAGCAGAGGCTCTGCAGCAGAACGTTGGGGGATTTTTGGTCCGGAGTCGCCATCGCCGCGCGGGAGGCAGGAGGTGACGCGGGGGCCGGGAGCGGGCGGCAGAGCCGGAGCACGGCGGGATGGCGGAGGGAAGGAGGGAGGCGAGGACGCACCGCCCGGTTAGCGGCGCAGGGACCCGGCAGCACCTCCCGCTCCCGCCGCCGCCTACGGCGCCATTTTAACGGGACCCGCCGAAAGCCGCAGCGGCGGCCGCACACCCACAACGCCCCGCGCGGCGGG
>VWZT01000238.1:952795-991670 GCA_013397055.1 Pachycephala philippinensis
GGGGCCCGGGCCGGGAAGAGCCCGCCATCCCTGAACTGTGAGCGGGACGGAAACTGCCCCGGCTGTGGCTCCTTTGGGCTTGGAAACGCCTCTCACCTGCCCCTCAACACCTCCGAAGTCACATTCCGTCAAAGCACAGATTCACTTCAACACAGATCTAACGAGTGAAGGAGATGGAGGCCTTCCTCAGGCCATCACGGGCAGGAGCGAAAGTCCTTGATGGAGGGTTTACGGAGGACTTCAGGCGTGGGATTGCAGAATGTACACACGGATGCAGAGTAATTCTGTTGCCAAAATAGGTTTTTGCAGCCGGTGTGCAAGAGGCCAATCCACACACAGTCGAGGTATTTGATTTATTTAGAGTTCTGCACTGAAAGGGGTGCTGGGTGGCAGATCCACAAAGCCAGCACTCCAGCTATCAAAACTTTTTACTATTTATACATTTTAGCAAGCAAAGGAATTAGTGTTTATCGGCTAAAAGTCATGTAGGTCTCTGCTTAAGTAGTATTCTGTCTTCTATTAATGATTTTTTTGCTTCTCATGCTAATTAGTCCACATTCGCAGTCTTTCTCGTCTTTTGAGTCGGTGGGTTTCTTGTGTTGGTGGCCGTCAGTCGGTGGTCACAATCTCGTCCTGCCAGAATTACCTTTCACCCAGTCAGAGCTGGTTTCAGCACAGTTGCTGAGTTGGCTTTATTAGTTTCTTCTTTATCTTTGAAGTTCTGCCAGATGTCCTTGTGGCCCTAAATTCTGCACTCTTTGTGTCCACCATCAGTGGTATATCCTTCTTCCCAAGCTCTGTTAACCTCCCCCAGGTCTGAGATTACTGAAACATATGGAGCCCTAAACCTTAACAAGGCAATTCTTCCAACAACTAATTTGTCTGTTTAACACCTGGACATCACTTACAGCTTCTTAGCTGCTCTCTGTTTCACAGATTAAATCTCTTTTTTGTTGTTGTTGTTTAGGCTTGAAAGTATACAAAGATCAAACATCAGAGAACACACTTTCTTCAGAAAATTTTACATATTCCACATTTTGAAACAATCCCATATTAGCCCTGATACATACAGATATTATGTAGCTTCCTCACAAACATAATGACAGACAAGAGCTCAGAAGGAACACAGCCAGGGAGAACAAAAATTCTGAAGTACAAAATGAGGGAATGTACAGGCAGGAACAACCATTAGATTCTTGAAACTCAACTCTTTTCTATTATTTACCCATTAAATTTCTCCCGATTACATCACTATCTTGCATTTTAAATTTACAGCAGGCTAACTACACAAATGGTTTAAGACGGATATATATTTTCACCTTGTTTTGAATTTTTACTAGAAATTTCCCTACTAAATTTAAAGATCTCTTAGCTATCTAAGGTTTTTGCCCCCATACTCTGCAGAAGTAAGTGAACACTGTGAATTACTTATGGGGAGATGAGGTTCACTTATTCCCCCTCAGAGAAGAACAAGCCGTGGGGTGGCTACACTTGCTGTGGTTTGCTGCCTTGGGGATCAAGGCACATTAGTGGCTTTTCCACACAAAGTAATTACGAATCAGGACAGGTCTGGAAAAATGTGAGGATCCTGGACACACATCTCTGTGCCCTGCTGTGCCGTGCAGCTGGGTGTCCCCAGTCCCTGCAGAGCTGCCGGGCAGCGTGGAGACCAGGGACAGCACGCTCATGGCTGGTCTGTGCTGCTGCCTGGGACCTGCTCCTCAGGCTTGTCACCCCTAGGTAGCACAGACACTGACAATACAAGGTGTCTGAACTTCCATTTCTTCAGTAAATTCATGCTGTGCCCACCCCAAAATACATACTTAGGAAATAATTATTGCCTTTGTGCTGCTGGAGTCCTGTGTAACCCATAAGAGGTGATTTGAAACACTGCAGCGGCAGCCAGGTGAGCTTGGTGCACTGCTGGCTGTGAACAAATTCATTCCTGTGTGCAACACACGGCTTTCTGACAGCCCTCCTTGGCTTCATTGTTTCTGTGAAGCCACAATTTTGTGTGGATGCTTTCTATGGGCACATACATGTGGCCTTTCATTATGGGAACATTACAGATGTAAACATCAGCTCATTGCTAGCATCACTGCTAGAAACAAATCACAGTGGCAAGCCAAGAACTGGAACACATTGGGGATGTATGGGGGTTTGTTGCTTGGAATATTCTAGTGGAAACATGCATAGTCTCATCACTCACGCTATAACTCCTCAGTTCATTCAGTGATACATTCTTTCGATTCTTTTGAGAAGAGAGGACCCAAAACTAATAAAATTACCAGAACTTTATCCCATGTAAATAAGGGTTGTAAGCTTCATTTCCAATAATTCTGAAATAAAGACTTCAAAGATGGTGTGACCTTTTTTTTTTTTTTTTTTACTGAGTAGCAGCAGAATCTCTGTTCCATTTTCTGCCCAAAGGAAACACAGTTGGGCTGCAAAGAGCTGGTGACTCACCACTGCTGCTAGTCACTTCAGATTTAGATTCCACCCTGGAAGGTGTTAATCTGGCAAGCAGCAAATATGGTTGCTCACATGAGGCAAAAAATAACTTCGGCAATTATATCTGGAAGTGGTCTTCCTTTATAAAACCTTTACATTCCAAGGGAATCCAGTCACTCACAAATATCCTGTTACTGCTTTTAAGTGGATATTACTAATTCTTTCTGGTCACACTAGTCATTTTAACTAAGGCAATTGTGCCACTGGTCTGAAATCAGAACACATTATGGAGCAGCATGATGAGAACATGCCATTGAAATGGGCTCACTCGGGGCTCCTGCAAGCAGCAGTACAAATACAAACCTAAGCTTTTCAACTTCAGCACAACTGCATCCTATGTTATGCTTCTGAAGTAGTGTGATAGCCAACCATTCTGTTACATTACTGAGAATGTATTCTCTCATTTCTAGCCTTTTTCCTAAGGAAATGAGGCTTAATGCAGTTATTCTGTCTGGCAGTGCCTCCTCGTAACTGCTGGATCTCATCACCAATTTTAAACAAATTTAGCAGAGGGATAGAGTTCTTGAGGATATTAGTAAAATTTAATGGAATTCAGCAGCTGATAGTACTAAAGCCTAAGTCAGTGCGCCTTGAAAAGAAAGGTAAGGAGAATTTACTTCTCCCTACTGTGTTTGCCCTTAGCAAAGCAGCTGATGTGTGTGCACACCCTGGACAGGTAGGCACGTATCCTAGCTCTGAGCCACCTACAGTACCAGCGCTTCTTGCCCAGCCTGATGGATGGATGATTTAACAGAGAACTCTGGAAATAATGTGAAAAGTAGTCAGGAAGAGACAAGAGGGATGGAAAATAGAGGGAAACTAAGGCTTCATTAGTGTCACTCCTCACAAATCTCCTTGATTTTTTCTTAATGAAAAGAATGAATCCTGCAATCCTGTTTAGAAATGCTAATTCTGATAAAGCAGGTTGCTAGAACATGCAGTTTATTGTGGTTTACCAACTCCAGTACAGCTATGATTGCTTAAATCAGCTTAAAAAATCTCATTAAAAATGAGGAAGAAAAAATATAAACTATTTTCTTACTGTATAACCATAAGCTTAGTTCACCTTGCTGCTTGGTCTCTCAGCACTGGACAAAAAAAAAAGTAATTGCTGCTCAGATTTTTCACAGTACAGAAAGTTCAACAGTTAGCAGAATTAAATGTGTGCTTTTAAAATTATGACAGTGTCTTATAAGGAAATCAGCTCATCCATAGAAGGTTAAAGGGACTTGTGATTCAGATCTGCTACTTAAAAATCATATTTCTGATAGTAAATAGTTTTATAACAAAAGAACATGCAATGAGATCCAGCAGGAGGTGGAAGCTGAAGCCTGCCAAAATAAGGCTAGAAACAAATGACAGTTTTAATTCCATAAGCACATTCACTTACTAGAAAGAGGTATTTAAAAGCATGGCACTTTCTCTGTATCTGAAACATTTTAAATCAGCCTTCTGGTACAGGCCTAGTGACCAGATATGAACTGGCACCAGAGCTACTGAGTTGTGTTTACGTTCTGCGCAAGATCAGTCTGGAGGGTATCATTGTCCCTTTTAGTCTTAAATTGTCTAAATCTAATCAATAGGACTATGAAAAAGATCTTATCCTTACAAAAAACTTAAGGATTAATAGTACTGGTTTTGTGAACTCTTCTTTGGTTATGTCTACAGGGCACAATACCTTAGATAGCTCTAGCTGTTCATGAGGCACACCAAAAGCAGCAGGGAATCATGCTAACACCTCCAGCATTTCACTGTGCTGGGCAGACTTTTTTTGTGTGTCATGTAGCCAATGTTAAGAATTACAGTGGCTGGAAATAGGGACGGCTACTGTCTGTGCCTTAGTTAGCATATGGCAGCCCTGGAAGTACAGCAGCTGGGCCTCTTCTGACTCCAGCACCATGTGGCTTCTGTCCCTAAGCATGTATTTTCCACATAGGCAACCTCATAATGGCCTAGAGCCCTGCGATGCTGAGTCTGCAGCATTAAAAGGTTATTAAAGGGACCTATTTTTTGAAAGAGCATATGTTTTGGGATGATGTTCTGTGAGTCGGTTTTAGATAGACGTCCCTGTGCACAAGTGGGGCTCAGATAAAGAGAGAGTTTGATCCCGTTTAACCCTCCTGCTCATGTGAGTTCTGCACTGCAGCCCATTTGTTGTCACTTTCATAATATTACTACCACCTCTCCATTTTAAAACTCTTCACTTCAGCTGTTTCTCTGTTGACTGAGGAGCCTAAAGTACGTTCCATAATGCCATATACTTACAGAAAGTCTACTGAATTGGTATTAGTATATCAAAAAAGAAACCTGTATTTCCCAATACTTAAAGAGATGCCAGAAACTATGGTTTCAGCTATACAAGATCCAAACTAAGGACATTTTCATTTTTTTTATTTGGGATTTTTGTTCAATAATTGTAATAAAGTAACAGTTTTATATCACGGAGTCACACAATGGGTCAGGATGGAAGGCACCATAGCGGGTCATCTGGTCCAATCTCCCTGCTCAAGCAGGGCCATCCCAGGGCACTTGGCACAGGATTGTGTGCAGACAGCTCTTCAATATCTCCAGTGAGGGAGACTCCACAGCCTCTCTGGACAGCCTGTTCCAGTGCATGGTCACCCACACAGTAAAGAAGTTCTTCCTCATGTTCAGGCCGAACTTTCTGTGCATCAGTTTCTACTTGTTGCCTCTTGTCCCATTGCTTGGCACCACTGAGCAGAGCCTGGCTCCATCGCTTCAGATACTGATAGATATTGATGAGGTTCCCCTCTCAGTTGTCTCTTCTTGAGGCAGAACAGGCCCAGCTCCCTCAGCCTTTCCTCACAAGAGAGATGCTCCAGTCCCTTAACCATCACTGTAGCCCTCCACTGGACCTGCTCCAGAAGCTCCATGTCTCTCTGGTTCTGAGGAGCCCAGAACTGGACACAGCACTCCAGATGTGCTTCACTAGGGCTGAGTAGAAGGGCAGGATCTAGATGAATAACATCAACTATCTAGATGAATAATACTACTTCTATAAACTGGAAGTAGTACTGATGTTTTGCATCTCGAGACAGTTGTGTTTCTTCTGCTGGTGCCTTGGCTATCTGAGAAGTTTCATTTTTTTCCAGTACTCTTTAGTCATAAACAGAATTGCTTTCCAACAGGAAGATACACAGACAGCTGCACATTGAAGCCCACTCCACATTAAATGCTATTGATCACACAGGGGTAGACACCATTATACATCTTTCTAAAGAACAGTGTAGCTGCAGCCAGCAAAGAGATTCCAACAAGCTCAGTAAAACTACATGACATTTTCTTAGTTCCTGTGCTGTCTGCCATATCAGTCATGTTACCTATGTGGAGTTTCAGTAAAAAAAAACACATCAAATCATCTTCTGCCAGCAAGTGATTCCAAGAAAATATTTTGCAAGAACACTTCTATTTTGTCAAAACCCCCTAAAATACTGTCAAAGTATTTTTTGAAAGTTAAAGCAACTTTGTGACAACTATTTTAATTTTAAAAAGCAGGACAATAATTTTGGAAAGGAGCATGGAATGAAGCCCTGTAATAAAACTGAGTTAATATTTCTAAATATATGTGTTTCATTTTGAACAGAACATCAGCTTTTCAATAGGAGTTTTGACCATATCTGGCTTCAGTATTTAAGAGCAAAGACTTTTGATCTTTATCAGCCCTAGACAAAGGTGTGTGTGGGGAAACGATCAAAATAAGTCACTGAATAAAAAAATGGCATGTAGCAAACCAATCAAAAAAGATGTGCTAATATATTTGTAAGGAAATTATTTCTTTATATGTGATAATATCACTAGGCAAACATAACTCCTTAAATACAGAATAAGTCAATAATAAAGCTCTACAAAGCATTGCAATAATGTGCAAGCAGGAATGACCAAAAATATTTTGGTGGCATTGTTTTATCTGATTTCACTATAAAGCAATAAAGTCAGGGTTAGGGTTTTTACAGTATTACTTTATTTTAAGAACCTTACTTTGTTTACTCATTTCCCAAGGCACATATTTCTCATTCCAGTAGCAACTCCCATGTCTATGTGTGCTGAAAGCTTCAAGGTCAAGGTTTGGGTTTTTCCTTACATCACAGAGAGGAAGAGACAGCAACCAGTTGGCAAAGGAGGAACCAGTTCCCCCCATGCTTTTGTTTTAAATGTCAAAAATATTCATGAACTGATAAGCAAATGCTATCTTGTGATTGTACTTGAGCTAGCTGTATTTAGGCAGTTTTCTGACAGTGCGCTCTTTAAGGGATCAGTCCGAAGATTTCACTCTGTAATGCTTTTTAGAGTGTTTATTGATTTTTCTGCTCTCCTCTCAGTGTTTGGAGAGTTTATCCTGATGCTCAACTAGTCAAGAAAATGATGTACTACCTGTGTCCCTAGCTGTGTTACATGTATAGGGTAAACAGTTTTTAAAATAGAAGGAAACGTTTTGATTTTCTTTCCTGCAGGTTTGAGTATAGCAATTAGTCACTTTGTAACAATGTGTACCATACTTCCAGACAAAAATGACTGTCAAGGTAACAATATCCCCTGCAGAATACATCTTGAGCTTCATCTTCCTACGAATGTTGGAAGAAAAATTGCTATTCACTTTAGTGAACTCTTTGTATTTTTGAAGCTGATTATCCGTCTCCTCAAGTCCACTTCATACCAGCCTGAGCTTTTTCCATTACAGTTCTTGAAGATTACTGACTTCATTCACACTATTAGGAGGAGTCTGTGTATATTACGATATAATTGTAAGGAAAAACAAACTTCAATCCATAGCCTTCTTAAGAAAATAAGAACAATTCCTAGTGTTCCTGTCTGCCACATTCTAGCCTGATGGTTATTATCCCATATATCTACATTAGTGAATATGGCATTTTTCCCTGTTTCCTGCATTAAACTATTGAATAATTTCTCTATGCCTAGTTAAAAAACTACCATATTTGATTAGGTTAAGAGGTGCAATAAATAGGTCTAGCCAAGTGACTTTTAAGGCTTGAATTTATAAAGGCATGTAGGAATACATGCCCCTGTGGCTGTTAAAGCATTGGTTGGTTTTAGGCTTGTAAATATCTGTGAATCCAAGCCTACATTACATGCTCCCAGATGCTCGGATTAGAGGAAGCTGTAGAATTTCCAAGTGCAGCTTATTATTACCAGTGTTGAACTGCTAGCAATAGAGGGACAAAAGGAGCTGTGAAGATTTGCCAATTTTTATGTGTGCTTTAGCAGGGGAACCACATTTGGTTCCTACATGCAGGAGCGTTTCATTGTCCTGAGGCAGGGTGGTTTTTCTGTAGGTAACTTCTTATGTGTTATACTGTTCAAAGATTTCTTAAATCCATTATCTGGTGGATTAGAAACTAAACTCAACACTTCCTCCCTCCTGAAGATCTGTAGGAGTTAAAAGCATATTCTAGGAGAATCAGGCTCCCAGAGACAGATATAAATACGCACAAGCGATACAATCGGGTAGTAACTGGAGCCTTTGAGAATGAGGTTTGTTGACTCTATTTCTTGGGTTTCCTCTGTGTGATTAGATCAGCTCTAAACTGAAAGCCTGTGTAGCCATATCCTGTGTTTCCATTTATAATGTCGGATAACACCTTCCATCTCAGGATGTCTGTCCCCGCACATATATTTTTAGTATTCTCTGAGGCAGAAAAGGGTTATAATCCCCATTTTATACAGAATAAAATATGGAAATGTAGACAGGCAGAGATGAAGCATTTTGCCCAAGGTTATAAAGAAAAAATCTGCCCAGTTGAGGAATATAACCCAGATATTCTCTTTTTCTTATACTTTAGCCATGAAACCATCGTTCCTTCCTACTTAGAATGCTCTCAGTGTTTTTAAATGCTGCAATTATCCTTTGACTGCTTTCTATTTAAAGACAGGGATATATACTCAGCACTTTTAGAGGAGACACAACAGCAGCATATATTTGTTAAGAACAGATTGTTCAGGTTTCTCAAACCTCCTGAAGAAACAAGTCATTATTATCTTTCTAGGGCCAATATGGAGTTAAAAGCTCAAAAATGCTCTTATCCTCAGTATAAGAAAAAATAGTGAACACTATATTCCAGATAATTTAGAAAGAATAGCTCTTTTAATGAAGACTGGAATTCACTGGATTATGATTACAGTTATCACTGTTTCTTTCTCAGGGAGAGAGTATAATAACAGTGGCATAATCTTTGTATAAAAGTCTTCTAATAATCTTGTTTAGTAATATCTTTTCTCCAAAATTAGTTGCTGGCAATCTGAAGAAATGAAATTTTCCTTCTGTTATTTCTGATTTCTTACAGAACTTCATGGTGAGGATTATTGTCGTGCTTTATAGGGACACTATGAGACAACTAAATATGTGATCAAATAAGCAAACCCAGCAGAGTCCAGTCCAGGAAACTGTGCAGGTTCATTTCATTTCCCAGTCACTTCCTCTGCTGGACAGAAACACAACACAAACCAGATAGAGCTGTTTATCAAACCATTAAGATGGAAAACATCACACTGAGTCATTCCAACACAGCCTGCTTCACTGAATAGAGAAAGAATTTCAGCAAAAAACCTTATACAAGCTAATACTTGAAAAATCAGTGTTAGATGAAGATCATAAGTTTTCCTCCATTGTCTAACATAATGTGAGGCATCTAAATTCAGTTATGCCTAGCCATTTTTGCCTAAGAGAAAAGTAGTCATGTTTATTGTGGGAGGACTTCGCAATATCTGAAACTATTGGGAAAAATAGAAAGCCTGAGACTGTGTAATTATAGACTACTGCATGTGTGAGGCCACACATTCAGCCTCAACTCGCAGGTCTCAATTTGCATTTGCTCTTACTATGTAACGCCTGTGTTACAGGGAGCTAAAGCCATTCTTTAACAAAGTCAATGCAACACCACCACTGCGTTTATCTAATTCGTATTTAGTATCTGTGCTGCACTGGTGTTGACTCTTTAAAAGGTTAGGTAAATGGGAGAAAATACATGTTTCCTCCTGATGCACCCCAGTATTACAGCCGTAGTGTAATACTGCAGCCGGTCCATCGGCATTTGCTGCAGCACAACTGTAGAGCCTACTGCTGGCAGAGCAGGGAGTGATGTTTACTTGGGGGTGCATTGCTCACAGGTGGCCCCCACATGTTGGCTACCTCTACATGGAAAGAGGGGCGTAAGGAGGAAGCTACTGGATGCCCAGGGGTTGTTGCAGTATGGGGTTGGGAAACTTGGAGGCTTATGCTTGTCAGAAGAGACTCTGGGTGTTGTATGTCAATGTAGTTCTAATTCCAGATGACAGACTCCACGTATCTTCATGTAAAATTAATGTAATAAGGGAACTATCTATGTTAATAAGTACCGGCTTAGCTAATATATTGTGTGCATCTGGTAAATATAAATTTTCTCTCATTTTAATCGCCTATTCCATTTTGAGGATAAATTACTTTTTGTTTGGAAGTGGGCAAAGTTTTCTAGAGAAAGTTAACATTTCTACAACTCTCAGCTGAAAATGACGGAAAGAGCAAATAATCAGGAAAGTCTGGATTTACAATAAAACAAGGTTGGTCTTCTACAATGTAATTTAATAAAAAAATAAGGTCATTTGGCTGCATGATAAGAACAAGTTATAGACTGTTGGGAGAGATCTCTCCCAGTGAGTTCTCCGGGTTATATTTCTGTCCGTGTTAGTTTCAGAAGATGCAGCTGAACAACTGCAACCTGAGAACACAAGAGTACCACAGCAGAAATGAGACAAGGAAAACACAAATGCTGAGACGTGACATTTAGTAAAACAAGCACCAGAATCTGAATCTAATATTCTGCTGCTATGAAGAGCAGAACAACACTAAAACAAATCAGAGCTGAAGTTTGATCTCACTGAGTCCTTTTCTCTGCTTGACACGGTATCATATCGGTAAGCTGTGTTATAAATCTGCTGCTGCCGCTAGGCAGCATGAAACAGTAAAGTTGGTAGTGTTGCTGTTAGTTTTGTTATAAGGAGAACGGCATACGAGCATGAAAGCAAGTTTATTTGGAATATCCAACTGAAGTTATCAGTCCGGTGGCGGTTCTTTTGGGTCTTCAAAAAATCAGAGCGCTTTGTAAAAAAGAGCGCTTGCAATCCCTCCCCGCGCCCGGAGCCGACGGCAGGTGTCACTGCAGAAGGCACAGAAAATGCAGCCGCTGCTCCAAAGCCGCGCTCGCTCGGGCGCCCTGGGAGTGCCCCGCCGCGCTCCGCTGCGACAGCCCGGCCATGGGCTCGGTGGCTGTGCCCTGCGATGGCCGTCATCAGCTACCTCATCAGCTAACTGCAGTGATAACTGTGTGTCAGCGGAAACGAAAAGAAGAGCACGTACCCCTTAGTTAATAAAGGGCCTGTATGGTATTCTTACTCGAATGCAGACTGCAGCTCTCACTTGGGAGAAGAGGGCTGTTCAGTTCTGCCTTGCTGTCCCAGGATGCACTAACTGTTCAACACGTATTCCTGGTTTCTGCCCACTGTCTGAGACTACTGTTGTTTGCTATTCCTGCTTTCTGCCCGCTGTCTGAGACTGCTGTTGTTTGTGCACACTCTAGAGACGGTCCAGACTTGCCAAGAAACCAAACTAACTTCCCTATGCACACCCTAGGGCATGGGCTCTTCCCAAAGCTTTTCCACTTCTACTCAGGCAAACGCCACAGCAGAAGTTCAGTCCTGCAGGTTCACACTTAATCATCTCAGCTTTAAAAACCACTTTAAACGTTTAAAAAAAAAACATGTGGTGCAGTAGTCAGGTGCCTTTCTTTCCTTACTACTGTTGTTCATCTATGGGAGGAATACATATTATCCCCTCATGACTGGCCCAGAAGCTAAGTCCCATTCTTTTCTCACAGTCAGTGAAGCTATCCAGACAGAACAGACTGAGATCCAGGGAAGGTTCAGTGAGACTGCTTCGAAGGCTGGAAAGGAATATTTTGGAGGGGGGAAAGATCTTCCACCTGTACAGCTTGCTCAGGGTTCTGCATTACCCAGTCCCACCAGCCAAATCACTGCTTTTAAGGCAAAGCACAGAGTTTGTGGTGATCACTAAACAACACAACACCACCTGGGATAAGTGATATATGAACATAATAAAGCAGATCATTATACAAAGTGTGCTACTCTCAGTGTCTCTGTAAATGAGCACAGAGATCACATGAGGTACAGCTTCTAAGATCTAAGACAGCTAGGATCTAGTTTTTGTACTGTTAGTGCCCCTCCACACTATCATCTCCCAGAGAAACGGGGGGTGATGGTATCCCTCTTCACATCTTCTCATCCAAAACTTCCCCAGCCTTCTGAGCAAAATCTCTGACTTACGAAATATCAGATTGAATGCTCCATAAATTCACATGAGAATAGTAAGCTTTCTTGCACCAAAGGAGTGTGGGTTTGAGCTGTTCTGTCTGTGACTCTCACTCTTGGAGCTCTAGCTTCCCACATTTCTGAGCCTTGACAGACTGCTGTTGGACCACACATGTGCTCTGCATGCCCTTGTGTTCTTCCCCCTGAAGGCATTAAATATGGAGCAGCCCCATCTGCCGTTCCGTTCTTTTGCCATGTATACTCCAGAATAACAGCACTCTGTAGCAGTGGGGGAGGAGAACAGGTTGTGAAAAGAGAACAAACACAAAAATAAATTTTATAGAATTAAAATTCATTCAGAAACCAAAAAATTGTCAGGGCTGTTTCAGCAGGTATATGAGATTTCAGCTTGTGATATCAGTGCTGCTCAGGAGAGACAGTAACATTCAGAATTTAAGTAGCAAGAGGATGTTCAGCTTCAGATGCTGAAAAAGGGATTGCAGAAGTGGGATCTAACTACAGAAAACAGAACTGTACACCTACATCTTTTTTTTTAGATGCCTAATAAAATGACTTGCTTCTTAGACTGGGTTGATCCCTTGAGTCCATCAACATATCATGTCGTAGTCCTCTGGGGAGCTGCAGAGGAGCTACAGCTAATCGATTTTATTTTTTTTCTCCTAGATGAACAAATTCCACACGTGCATGAGAGGACATGACATCCTCAAGCATGCCAAAGGAACTAAGTCAAATCAAAAAGGCACAATGTCACCCTCGGGAGAACAAGAGGAGGTGCGCAGGACACCTGCTTTCACTGCTGTGGTGCATGAGAGCCTGAGGTTGAGACGATGACCTTCGGGACACCCTGCAAGATTCAGCTGCTTACCCAGCTCTTTCCTGCAGGTGTGAGGAAGGGTCGTAGGATTTATTGCATATGTTTCGTTGAAGTCAGTGATCTTTTGGTGTGTGTAGTTCACTCACAGAATGAAACGGGCCTATGAAAACTCAAGGTGCATCATTGCTTTCAGGTGGTAAGTTCCATCTTGTAATTTATAGCAATTTTTTTTCCCTAAAGATGAAAACCAGTAGTACGTTTCATAACTTTTGGGCTATTATTCAAAAATTTCTTCCTGTCTCATGTCTTTTTGTACATACTTCTTAGAAACATGAATAAACTTGTGGAAGAATCTTGATAATATATTGGAATGTAATTTTTAAGATCATAATTAAGTTAATATATTTATATTTTTACTAATAATAGAAGTGATTTTAAATAAAAAAATAGAGAATTCAGTTGTCTGCTCTGACTTACACTAATCTGTAAGTATTCAAAAGTGGCCATAAATTGCAGAAGAATCATAAAGCTTAATACAAATAAAGAAATTAATACAAGTAATCTAACATAAAAATACATTATTTATGATACACTATATTTTTCCTATTTTGAAAGTCTATCATCCAGTCAAGAAGCAAAGTATGTTGTTTAGATGATTAGTTACATACACCAGAGAATGCATATCAAGATACAGAGTAAAAGAATATTTATATACTGAACTTTGTTTGGCAGGGAAAACAAAACACAAATACTAAACAATGTCTTTGCTATTACAGCAAGCTGATCAGGGGTTTCCAGAGCTCATTACAGGAATGCACTAAACAACAGTTAGCTTCATGAACTCTACAATACAGAAAACTGACATTAATTTTGGATAGGTATTTTTCACCATTATTCACTCAACCAGATCATGCATTTTTGAAGGCACAAGAAGATTTAACTTGAACATTTCAAACAGAATTAAATGTAGATGTCATTTTAGAGTCCTTAAAACATCTTACATCAGTATAACTGAGATCAATTGTAGGTACAGCTGTCAGCTAAATAAAGGAAACAAAATTATTGACGGGGTTTACTTTGTAGTTCGAGTTAATTTTCTGTTGACTTTGTTGTCATCTGTGCATGATTGCTGCTTCTCTTTTCCAAAATAGTACTGTTCTGTTCCAACATCTTTTGTGCTCTAAGATGCCAGCATAGAGCTTCTGTATTTGTTCCAGTAAACAGATTCCTCCAGCTCAATAACACTTTTCTCTTGGTTTGTTTGATGAGGCCGAGGTCAGGAAACAAAAGGATTTTGTTCTCCCGATACTGGATATTGCATTGCTGGAGTTGCTTTCAGCAGTCTATCGTGTTCTCCTATTTCAAACTTAGATGAAATGAAAACACTCCCACTGTCGTTCACAGTCATGTTCTCCTCACTGGTATTCTACAGCACTTTTACCCATAAAATATGTTCTTCCCCAATATCACTTTCCAGAAGTTCAGTACGAGTTTAATAATATATGAAATAGGATCTATCTGACCTGTACCAGAGGGGGAACAAAGGTTGTGCACAACTCCAGACCTCGTTTGGTTTTCGGTTGCTTCCTCCCTTTTGTCTAGTGACACACATTTCACAAAGGAATACAGAGACCTCAGACACCTTCTCCACCTGCAGCCATGAAATTTTAAAGGCACTTTTAGGCTCTTTACTTCCCCTTATCATGGAAATACAAGCCCTCAGGAAAGAAGTGGAACAGACAGATAGGGGGAGAAACTATTTAGCGATCTTACTAAAATCTGCCCACATTCAGTGGTATCTGAACTCAGAGCTCCACAGTACGGGCACATACTTCCCATACAGCCTAGACCATACTATGGAGAAGCCCCTGTATGTACTTGCATCTAACTCTCTGTGGTGCCTGGTTCCCCAGGCACTTTTTTTAAAATAATGTATTCGGAAGTAATTATTTTAATACCCTAAGTCTTTACCGAAAACACTGTATGTTAGGCTAGACAGAACCACGCTTTCACCACAGTGATGCACAAAATAAAATCTATAATAATTTTAAACAACATTTTAATGATATTTTCTATACTTAAAAGACATAGCTTAATGCTATCTGAAAAAACCTGAAAAACACAGTCAAAGGCACCACCAGCAATCAAAGCATTTGTACTTTAATTTTGTAAACATTTGACAACAAAGAACCATCACAATGTAATACGTAGTTTCTCTTCACAAATACCATCTTCTTTTCCCATTACAATTTGACAATGGATTACTGTGCTGTCTTCTGTAAGTAATCATTTATTATATTCTTGTATCAGCTGATTGCAAGCAAACCCTTCCTTAAAATTCTTGGCAGGAATTCTGTCCAAAGAAGCCTCTGTAGCAATGACGTCAGGTTTAGCTCTGTGCTAAGAGAACTGTGCAGAGTACACATTGCATGCACTGAGAAACAGATACGTGCCCACCAGTGGAGTTCATAGAGAAGTGTGTGGCTGTTCTGTCTCCAGACAGCACAGGAGTTATCCCAGGGAGCTTCAGCAGCAGCACGCCCCCTTCCCACAGGCTAAGCACTGGTCACATCCCGAACTGTCGATAGAGCTGAGGACTCTTGACAGCTAACTTCCTTACATTCAACAAGCCTGCTGTATATTTGGACAATCAGCTGTGTGTATGTTTCTGCTGCAATGTTCTGTTGTTCATGACCTGATTGTGACAAAACAAATTTAAATGAATAGTTACAATAAACTATTACCATTTATTTTCAGAAATTTTAGCAAATACATGTTTTTTGCATAGGCTTTTCATGACAAATCAGATTCATAATCTTATGTTCCCCTGCAGGCAAAGACTTTCTGGCTGAAAAACATCCCTGGCTTCCAATTGGAAAAGCAGGCAGAAAAGAGAGAAACATTTTAATTCCCTTTTGTAAAATACTAGGTCCTTGTGTTAGTCTTGAGATCTGCAGGGTACCTGGGGAATATGTTCTTTCAGACATTCATCAGCTTCTCTATCAGAAGATTTATGGTCTCTCTCCTTAATCTCTACAACTGAGGTATGTTAATCTTTTACGTACATCAGTATATAAAAGTGTGGATTGAGTGATAATTTCTCAGAAATCAAAAAGAACAACAGCAGCCTTTTGTTTTTCCCAAACCTTTCTTTTGACATGAGTGCTAACCCATACAATAAATGTCTCAGCATTCCACATCACTAGAAATGTACTTCTTCTTAGGTGAATTTTCAGACTGTTGTGTGGAAAAACGTAGGTGAAATGTTATTTTAAGGTCTGAAATTTTCATGTTCTGACCAGCAGTTGTGTGCATGCATGAGAAAAAGCAAAAAAGCTGACCAGTAAAAATACCATTGCAGGTAAAAGTTCAGGAAGGAATTATTTCTTCAGATTCTCCCTGTAAAAATAGGAACACATTTTTCTGGATATGTATTATTCTATTATAACTCTTTGTATATACTTGTTATGTTTCACTAATAGGAAAAGTAGGCAAGAATATGGACAAAGAATTAAAAGACCTTCAATTAGAGGTCATGGACAGACCAGTTTTGATGACTCAGACACAAGATGAGCAAGTTTGTTTACTGCTAGGAAGAGCTTCTCATCTGATTCACATAGTCAAGAGCCATGTTTATCTTAAGTCCTTGGCCATTTTCCTGGGAAGGTACAACTGCTGCCACAAAGACTCTAGCTATAAGAGTACACCACACAAGTTGATTTTAACATTTTATGCCACTGGAACTCTACCTCATATTGTTTCACAGTCTACATTTAATCCTGAATCAACTCTGCGTACTTCAGCATAGGGTTTATCCCTTATGTAAAGGATGGATATGGGTAATTTTGTTTGATTAAAATTCTGCTGCGACCTAGTCCTCCTGAAAGGAAAACCTCTTACGATAGGTAAGAGTCCTGGAGTCTCCACTTGCATTCCTGTCCTTCCAGATGTTGTCTTCAGCAGCTTGGCCCTTGCTGCTCACTGAGAGCCCTGATTAGGGGCTGGTAGAACAGCACCATAGTTACTCCAAGGACAGTAAAAATGCTTGCAAAACTGATTCTTAATTATATGCTTGCATTTGCTGGGAATTCTTTAGAAAATAACCTTGGAGCAAAACATCCAGCACTGTGAAGACAACAACACACAATGTCAACCACGTGTAAGTTTATTTCTGGGTTTCCTACAAACTGCTTACAAAATACAGTCACGCTTTTGTCTTGTCAGAGCTAAGACAAGATTGGATGAAGTACCATTAGGCTTTAATTGAAAATTAAAAATACTTGAGTAAATCAAGGAATTGTTATGGATAAGCTTTAACTGTCATGAAATGTTGTACAGGTATTTTTTTTCCACCATCATGATGAAGACTGACAGTACTAATGGGGCAGGCTGTGAGAAGAAAAGATTTAAAAGTCCTTTAGCCCATCCCAATAAATCTGCCTCTGACAGATGTGAACAGACAATCTCTAACTTAAAGAATTAATAAAGCATGCTGTAAAAATGCTTGTGTATTTATAACATGCCTGTTTGCATCTGCAAACTGAGTGAAGTCAAATAATGATTCAAACTGCCAACAGAAGAACCTTTGCTTAAGTCTCATTTTGAGATACATCTGAAAAAAGTCAGTACCAGTTATGATTTCTTAACTGCCAGGGGTGACAGGTATCTATTATTGATGGAAAAGATGAACTGTGGCAGAGCCATCTCTTAATATGGAAACACTGATCCACATCCCATTCATTTAGAATGAGAATTGCTCATACAAAATGAAAAAGTCCTGCTCCAGCTTCTACAAGTCTGAACCTAATAAGAAAGATATTGCATTAAATTAATTTTGAACATCTTCCCATGGCTATTATGATAGGATTTTGAAAGAACATGTATCTATCCTATATATTTTGGAAGACAACATATTAAATTCTCTTCTGAAATATATATTCCTTCCTGTCTTGGCCACATCAACACACACACCCACAGTACTCTAGGGCAATTACATTGCTCAGAAATACTTATCTCAGTCTAAAAATACTCAGAACAAAGCCTATCAGTGAGAATAACTGTATTTTATTATTAGAATCTAGAGAAAAATATAATGCATCTTACACAGTTCTTCTATATGATAATCTAGCAGTGGTTGTAGTTTTCAGTCTTAAAATGTAAACTGACAATAATTCTTAAATTTGCAATATTTTAGTATTGTAATTCATCACGGTTAACTTTGCTTAACACCAGTAGAATTCCACTTTCTGAATGACCTTATTTAACATCACTGTAAATGTTGTGAAAGAAATTGTCGACTCAGCACAAATGACTTGTAAGACAAGGTGGAAATTCCTCAAAGGACCACGTTGTTCTTTTCCACTAAAGGAAAAATTCTGTCATGGGAGTCAGTACCTGCAGGAGTTTGCCCAGGTTAAATACTTTATACCTTTTCCTGAAGGAATAGCAGTACTGCAGGTTCTAGCTCTCAGCTCCCACAGGAGTCTGTGGAACCCCAGAGAGATTTTATAAGAGCTGTATGCCTTCTTGCTGCTCATTTACTCTTTCCTAGAAACACAGTTAAAAGTACCAGCTGTCCACTATAGATATCTGCATAACTGCATGCCTTTAAAAACTTCTCAGTCTGGAAAAGGTATCAAAGGAAAAAAATATGGCAATTTTACAGACCGTTGTCCACTCTGTACCAGGAACAAGGTAAAAGACATTCCATTTTTCCTTTAAAACCACATTCTAATGATAAACAGTTTAAACAAATACAGATCAATTCAAGGAGTTAATTTGGACTTCGAAAAACTACATTTAATCACTTGCGTAAATCTTGTCCAGTTAGCCCTTCATAGTATCTTGAGACTCAGTTCTTTATCTGGGATCTAATTGTCAATATATGAGTATCAAAACATCCATATTTCAAAGAAGAAAATCCACGTATTCAATATACAGGATTATCTGATAGTCTTACAATTCCATATCAGCAAACTGAATGCACATCACTGAATGTATTGAACTGAAGTGAAGGTGAACATAAGTGTTACTATGGTAACATCTATGGTCACCTATGGTTGCATCTAAAAGTTCTAACAAAGAAGGAAATAGAAAGCCAACATCTGCCATAGAAAGTCAACATTTCTTGCATGGGGTTCTGATCCTGAAAAGTGCTATTTGAGTGCTCAAATTATGTTAATCAGATTTATTCATGTACTAAACAGAGAAAATGTGTAAGAGGGGAAAAGACAACCATATCATGTGAATATAAAACTAATAGCAAGATTAGTGGTGGCTGTCATTAGTAGCAGGTGTTAAATGGTTTCAAGCAGAGCTGTGTCTTGAACATTTAATTCAATTCCTCCTCTACATTATATTTATGATTTCCTATTCACCTTCACTCAAAGACATTGCAAAGGTCGATTGAGATGCTTCTGTGACATGAAGTGTATAGAACAGGTATGCTATTATAACTCTAGCATGATTTGTGTTCAACTTTAAATCAAGATTGCAATCACTTGGACTTAAATGATATGTAGATATGGCACTTAGGTACACAGTTTAGTCGTGAACTTGGCAGTGCTGAGTTAATGGTTGAAATTGATGAACTTGTTAAAGTGTCTTTTCCAACCTAAAAGATTCTATGATTCTATTACTTGATTACAGCTAGTAGCATTCCAGAGTAGCACAGTCTTACCTCTAAGAGTTACAAGGATTTACAGAAATTTTCTTGGATTGTGTTACTGTTCAACGTGATCAAGATGGGAGGAGTTTCTCAGTGCAAGGAAATAGAAGTTGCCCTGGGATGTCATGAAGGTGCATAAGTAGAATGCCTTAAATCAGAGAATAACTTGAAGTGGTTTAAACCAACTTTATGTATCTGACATACAAATATCTAGATCATAAATCTGTATGATTGCATGCAGCTCAATGATATACAACATATATCTGTATGATACACAGGTAAACAAAATTTATATTAGGAAAAAGGCTAAAGTGGCATATATCAGCTAAAACAACAGGTAATACACTGACATTTAGCATAACTTAAAATGTAAGAGGAAAAAATTCTCCTTAAAAGACAGTTAAAGCAGAGCAAATATTTGAAAGTCTGTTCTATACAGTAGTCTCCTTTAAAGGCTTAAATGGACATTCATATAAATTAGAAATAAGAACGAGTACTCAGTTAAAATTGACAGTCAAATTGTCAGTTGTCATTGCATCATTATATAAAATGAATCAGCAGGCTCCATTAGTTTCACCATTTTGGCATAGCTTTCATAATTCCTACATTTTTTTAACTGCCACAGATGTCTATAGAATATTATTCATGCTAGGCAGCTGCATATGAGCTGTAGTGGATGGAATAAAAAACTTAAATAATTTTATTAAAGTAGGAAAATGGATTATTTTTGTTGCTTTTGCCATTGTGTTGTCTTTTCAATGGGTATAATTTTATAAATATATCCAAGGAAAGAAAAATTTTCTCGTGGATGAGGAATTCAATCTTTTCATCTTACTAAAAACAATATTCCAAATAACCATGTTTATTTGTCCTTAAAAACCCCACCATTCTCTCAAATGTCAGCATATATTTGATAGTACAGGACTGACCTGACTTTATTGAATAATTATATTTGATATTAGATACAAAACTAGTTGACATTACATAACAACAGATGTGATTATTTCTTACTCTGTTACATATAACATTATAAATTTTCAAATTTAATACTTTTCAAATATTAGGAAAATAACCTCATCCATCTGAAACAGGGTTGGTTTCAGCCTTTACCACGGCCCAGATTACACATTCCTATAGCAACAATATAAATGTTCTCTATTAAAAAAAAATCACAGTTAATATAGAAGATATAATCAGGATGCCTTGGTCTAAGACTCTTTGGCAATTCCCTGTTATGCATGTTATAGAGTTTCTATCACATGAAATGGATTTTAAATACAATCTTCAGTGATCTAAATATCTATTGACTTCTGAAGTAAATAGAAAAATCAGTGCCAACAGTGGGAAGTTACTTTGAGAATAGATTTAACCTATACTTACCCTGGAGGTTTATACCTATTTGGGATTCAGCTTCTTCTGAAGTAATGCCAGGAATGCAAATATGATAGACTTGGTCTTCTAATATCAGCCAGGCAAGCAACCCAGGAAATAACAGATTTTACATATTCCATAAATACATCACTTCCATAACTGAAGGCAGGGAATGCCATGTTCCTAGCGATAAGTGAAGACAGTATTTTCTCCTGTACCAAAATCTGTTAGACTTGATTGTGAGAAGAGGGATGCATTTATGTAAAGGTGCAGGAGGAAAAAAAAACGATATTATGAGAGGTTTAAAAGCAATGCTTTTCACTCTCAATAATTATGGCATCAATAACATTAATATCAACATCAATATCATTAAATGTATTGTGATCAAAGAATGTTGGCCTAAAATGCTCTGCCCAAGACTACATTTGTTGCACAGAAGATGCTGAGACAGGGTCACCTGCACAAAGTGTTGTCAGGGGCAATTACTCACAGCTGGTGGCTTACAGTGCTTCTCATGTTGAATGTTACTTTTTGGGAAGAGGAGAGTGGAGGAGAAAGAGAAAAACAAAGAGCCAGCTGAGAAGAGGAGGGATGGCAGATCCTCGATGAGCACCCTCACCTGGGCAGCTGGCACCGCCGCCATCCCGCTTTCCCTGAGGGGCTGCCCCGGGAGACCTCGGGACCTGCCCAGCCCCTGCCACATTTGTTGTTTCTGTGGACGATGCTGTCAGCGCTGATTAGGGCATGCAGGGAGTGCTCTGTGCTGACTGCTCTGTGCACTCCCTCATGGGTCTCCTCGGGTCAGCCAGACACTGCAGCTGAGGGGGCAGACAGGAGTGGGAAGGGTCAGTCTCGGCCACTGCTGGTCACTCCCCACCACCACCACCACGGTGCTGTGTTTGCTGGGGTGAGGCTGTGGGAATACCAGCATGGGATCAAACATGTGGGGCCAGCAAGGGAGAAGGAGTGAGGCTGCAGAATAGTCTGGGGCAGGAGCACCCAGATGGGAGGAAAGGCAGAGTCCAGAAGGGCCAAGAGAGGACCCTAAGCACTAGAGAGGGGAAGGTACCCAAGGTACTGTGCAACACTGGGGAGCACAGATTATGTAAAATAAGTATCTACACATTGCTGCACATTCTAAAGCTCCTTTTACATCTGCCTTTCATGATATGATATATACAAACTAAACTTCACAAAACACCTATGTCATCCTTGACTGCACTGAATTCACACATTCCATCAGTCATCTTTCCATACGCCTCCCAACCTAAGTCAGAGACATACCCTCTTTCTGTCTACCTGTGCTGCAACCAGCATACAACATGTTGCCTGTTTTTCCTAGACTGAGCAAATTTAGCACCTTTATTCAGAGGCACAAAACACCCCTCTGTCTCTTCTTTTGTGACATGTCAGTGCTCCTTAATAAAATGGCAGAATTCAAAATGATTTCTGGTTCAACGAAAACAAATGTAAAGAGTTAACAGCTGTTGCTTGCGGCGGTGCCAAGAGGCAATTAGGACTCAGACACACGAGTGGTCAGCAGAAAGGAATGGGTTGATTGATTTATTTATTTAATAAAGGACGGGTTTTTATGTGTTTAGTTCTTTTAGTGTTTTCCTAAAAGGCAAGAGGTATTGGACCTCTAACTAACTACCTATCAGGGTAATTGGTCAATTCACACATCATTCATTTCTCTAGTCAGTATCACAACAATTCTAATTATAAACGCAGGTGCAAGATTAGCAAAGTCTGTTTACAGAAAACCTTATCATGTTTTGCATAGTTTCGCATGAGAAAGAACAGAGCTCTCACAAACTGCTGCTGAGAGCTGAAAACTTCTCTGCTAAAGCTTTTTAGCATCCATAAACAGCCAGTTCAAATTTATTTCTATATCTCATAGAAGTGTTTTAAATTAATGTACTTCAGAAAAAATAAAAAATAATCATGACACACTTCAAGATGGATTATTTAGATGTAAAACATAAGGCTAAGATTTGGCATGCCACAGTTTGTTTATATTCTGCCTCAAAGTCTTCCTCTGTAACCTATAATAATTCATGTGGAGCCAAAATCCCAAAGGAGTTCAGTGCCTGACTCCCATGGGATCTGGTCTGAATCATGCTGTTTATATCTATATTATCCCATAGAACAGACGGTGGGATAACAGCCAGGATATTTCCTGACAGAGTTTTGTTCCTTATCTGCCTGACTCAGCAGCTGGTCCATGACCACCTTGATCAAAGGATGAGGCTGCCTGGTCTCCAGCTGCTTACAGACCCCAGCTGTCTGTGCCACGTGTGATGTTGGCCCACTGCAACTTCCACACCAATCACACTCCGTGGCTGGCACATCCATTCTCCATCAGCCACAGGGCGCACCGAGAAGGGCTGTTGCTGAATAGTCATGGGCTCAGCCAGAATGCAGAGGTATTAGCATATCCAGCTGCACCTGGGGTTATGCAGCGCTTGGGGTTCCCCCAGCAGGTGTCTACAGTGGAAATGTCTGCATGTAGGCAAGCGTCTACAGGGAAACACATCTGGTCATCTGAAAGCCTCCCCAAGCTCCCTGCCTGTGGTGTTAGGTCTTCATTGATTATAGCAGGAGTTCACCTCGTCCAGGTGAAAATTCTTGCAGTGCAGACACTGAAACGTAAGTCAAATTGCACTCCTAGATTTCATGCCATGGTGTACACTTGCATTTGGAAAATCTGAACTATAATCAAGACATAACACACAAAATGCACCACAGATGCATGTCCTCAGTTTCCTTTGGCAAGTGAGAAAAGTACTTCTTCTCTACTTCTCACAGTGCTGTTTTATGACAAGAAAGACAAAATATATTACAGGCAATGGTACAAAAAATTGTGTACTATTAAACTTCCTCTTTACAGATAGAAGGGAAAAATATTTTAGGAAGGCATTGAAATTTCTAGTGTATTTTCTTAGTCCTTGCATGTTATGTAAAAATTTATATAATGCAGATTTGGATGAAAACTATTGGTTACCATTTATCGATTTTTCCAGTAAAAGTCTATTGTTAGGCAGCTACAATAGAGCCTGATATTACAGACTCACGGAGTCACAGAATGGGTCAAGTTAGAAGAGACCACAGTGGGTCATCTGGTCCAACCTCCCTGCTCCCTTCCAGAGCACATGGCACAGGATTGCATCCAGACAGTTCTTTAATATCTCCAGTGAAGGAGACTCCACATCCTCTCTGGGCAGCCTGTTCCAGTGCACCATCACCAGCACAGTAAAGAAGTTCTTCCCCATGTTCAGATGGAATTTCCTGTGCATCAGTTTGTGCCCATTGCCTCTTGTCCCATTGCTTGGTAGAACAGAAGAGCCTGAATCCATCCTCTTGACACCCTCCCTTCAGATACTTAGAGACAAAGTCCCTTCTCTGTCGCCTCTTCTCAAGGCTGAACAGTTCTGATGTTCTTGTTGACACTGCTAGGAGAGAAAAAGCTAAGCAGTCCAGCCACATTCAGTGCATCCTTGATAGAATTTTTAGGATGATATCCTGTGTTAATGCTGGTTAAACCTTTAATTACATCCTTTAGCCCATGTTCTTGTAACAAGATAATGAAGAGAAAGCACTTTTTTGTCTATTGCTGTCTTGCTTAATGCCCACTGGAAGACACCAAGGTTTATCATCTAAGATTTTAGGATTTAATGTTTTAAGGTCTTACCCTGTTAGAAATTTAGTGCTGTTTCACTCCTGAAACTGTTCTACTTGTAAATCCAAAATACAAGAGTATGAGACAAGTTGTTTGCTCAAGACAATGTTTATTAAAAGACTGAAAATCTTGTTAGTTTAGAGGAAACAGTAAGCAAAATAGACCTATTCTGATCTCCATATCACTTGAGAACGTGGTTAAAAATTCAGATATTCTATTAACAGAAATATTTATCTTACTTCCCTGAGTCTTTCTCTTGATGGGCTATCAATATCAAAAAAACAGTCTTTAAGGGAACTTTCAGACTTAGTATTCAGATTCCTAGGACACTGAGTATCAACCAAAGGAAAAAGCCTATGGCCTATAGTATTCAAAGACCCTTTTATCCCAGTCCTTTATGCTCTGAATAATTTTGAAGATGAATTGTAAGAGACCTCATCACCATATCAAAGATGTCAATCAAAGATTATTTGGAATTTCACTAATGCAATGTTGATTAAGAGATATCATTTGGGCGAGGAAAAAGATGTCTAGATTTTTTTTATCACTGTCTTTTGCAGTTTTGCCCATGTCTCTACTTAGGGTCCTCTCTGCCCTTCTGTAAGCTCTAGACGAATTTCCCAATTTCCCTTCAATAAATTCAAAGGTTTTAAGGGTCTCTTTGATCTTGCCAGCACCTGGCTGAGCATAAAAGACTGAATGCTTTGGATCCTAATTTGCATGTCAGCTATTTTGGCTTGACACATCAGGCAGTATCAAGCTCGCTCTGCCTTTGAAGCAACAGTGTTTGATTTTCTTTCATAGTTTAACTAGATATGAACTGACAGATGAAACTTAGCCACAGAAGGGCAATGGCTAGGCTATAAATGTATGAGCCCTCCTCTGCTTTGTGGAGTGTCTGGTCTGATTGGCTTTAAAAATTCCTTCAAGTGGGGCCTTACTTGAATTACTGTGCAGAGGTGTGTCTGGCTTCCTTCTGCGTTATGTCGGAACTTTGCTGGGAATAGCAGTTGCTGGTCCTGCTCATTCAGGCAACCATTTACAAAATTACTCATTCTGAATTGTCTGTTAGGGAAGTAAGGGAACAGATCAAGAAAAGGAGAGACTCTGGCTCTCACAAGTACTAGGTTAATTACAGCTCTGACCTCTCCTGATTACCTGTAGCCTTCACTGGCTAAAGTCCATGATTTTCCCTCTCTCTAGGCTTCAGGCTGCTGTTCCCATGCTCAGTCTCAGCGCCTTCAGCCTTTCTATATAGATCGCATTCCTCCAGTTCCCTTTTCTTTGGATGATAACACAGCAGTGCACATCACTTTCAGCATTTATAAGTAATGGAGCATGGTAGACAACAAAGTGTTAAGAGAAACAAATTTTAAACTAATGAAGATTTTGCACAGGTCATAGGTATTTTCCTGTGTGGGGATCCTTCTGGTTTACATATTTTCTACCTCTTTCAGACCCTCTACCTCCTCTGTCTGGGCAACATAAACAGCTTCCTTAGCACATAAAACAATTACCTCCCTAGCAATGGAGACCAACAAGGCACTGGAAGAGCATTAATCCTCTATGAGGTTAGTAATTGTATTAGTAGCTTTCTTGGTTTTATTTATTTAAACCAGGCATATTTAGTGATGGTAAAGAATACTTGTTAAATTGTTACTTGTTTAAGCCAAACTGCAAAGGGACATACAAATCTCATGAAATTCCAGGCAGGGATTGTTACCCTGACTTTCTGGAAGAGTTTCAGTCCTCTATGACATCGATGTAAAACTGGTAAACATATAAAATCATACCCAACTGAGAGAGGAAAGATGTCGAAAAGTCTCAAAAGTTTAAATTACAGGCAGGAAAAAAAAAAAAAAAAAAGGAAAACCTCAATAGTATGCAGAGCAGTGAAGACACCCTGGTTCTGCAAGCACATTTTTAAATTGGTTTCATGAAACTGTAGTTTGGGTGAACAGGCAGAAATTTCTGAACTGAATTCAATGGTCTAATTTTAGTCAAACATAGATGAGACAATATACATGGAGCACAACCAAAACTTGCGGGTTTGGTACGTCTGGAGCCATGGACTCAACATGAAACACTACAAAATAAGTTACCTTGAAGAAAATGGTCCCTTAATAATCATAGAACCATAGAGTCATTTAGGTTGGAAAATACCTTTAAGATCATTGAGTCCAACCATTAACCCAGCACTGTCAACTCCACCACTAAACCATGTCCCCAAGTGCCACATCTATACGTCTTTTAAACACCCTGGGCAGCCTGTTCCAATGCTTGACAACCCTTTCAGTGCAGGAATTTTTTCTAATATGCAATCTAAACCTCCCCTGGTGCAACTTGAGGCCATTTCCTCTTGTCTTGTCACCAGTTGCCTGGGAGGAGAGGCCGACCCCCACCTGGCTACAGCTCCTTTCAGGTGGTTGTAGACAATGATAAGGTCCCCCCTGAGCCTCGTTTTCCCCAGGCTAAACAACCCCAGCTCCCTCAGATGTTCCTCATCAGACTTGTGCTCCAGACCCTTCCCCAGCTCCGCTGCCCCTCTCTGGACAGGCTCCAGCCCCTCAATGTCCTTCTTGTAGTGGGGGCCCAGAACTGAGCACAGGATTCAAGGTGTGGCCTCACCAGTGCTGAGTACAGGGGGACAATCCCTGCCCTGGTCCTGCTGGCCACACTGTTGCTGGTCCAGGCCAGGATGCCCTTGGCCTTCTTGGCCACCTGGGCACAGCTGGGTCATGTTCAGCTGCTGTCAACCAGCAACCCCAGGTCCTGTTCCACTGCGGTGCTTTCCAGCCGTGATATTTCTGCACTGGCAACACCATGCAGGATTAATAAAATTCCATCAGTATTCCTAGAATATTATCATAGAACTGACTCTATCCCTTTCTATTGTCCACAATATATAGATTCACTTTGGGATCTTCCTTTCCCATGAGAATCTTCACAACTTCAGTATCAGATTTTCTAGCATAATCAATCTTGACAGCATCCTATAAATCATATTAACACAAAGAACGATTTTTCCAGGGACCGAAGTGCCTACTAGATGCCAGAAAACTGTTCTTGCCTTCTTATTGTTTCCTGCCATCAGAGATTTACATTTGGTAAGTGATTCTGTAAATCTGGCCAAAAGTTTCATTGAGCTTGCATTCCTGGCTCTGTAATGCTTCTAAGGGCTGTGATCTCAAACTAAGAGCATCCTAGAAAGTCACTCCATTCCTCTGTCTACTGTGGAGACAGATTTTTGTTTATAATCCTTTTCCACAAATAGGACCAAAATGGTGTTTTGAGGAATTTCTGGGGTCTCCTTCCTTGTTGCTTAACATTCCAGATTATTTTGCTGATACAAAAGATGACTTTTACTAGACAGATTTAGAGAAATCAAGCCATTTTGACATATCTGATTGCCCTACATCCCTTCCCCCTCCCACTTCAGTTTACCATTGTAGTTTGGGACAGTCTAAGAATTTGTTCACCTGTTGAACAGAAGCTAAAAAGTAATTAGCATGGTATTTGGTATATTCTGTAGCTGCTACAGCTGGAGTCCCCTACCTCACCCTTGTCATGTTGGTGCTGAATTCTGCCCTGGAGCAGATCATAACAAAATTATGATATTGTTGATACCTACCTATCACAAAGGACACATGTTCAGGGTTCTAAACATGACATGTAAGTGAAAAGAGCACTACTATTCTGCTTTACAGCTATTTGTCCCTTACCACTAAACCAATGCTAAGTATCTGAAGTCTGCAGGGATACACCTCCTGTTTGCAATGAAGTGCTGTGCAGTTCCAGGCTGGTCTGATTTTTAAGATATAAAAGTCAAGGGTACAAAAACTCTAGCATGATAAATCAATTGCCTCATATGTGCCTGCAGATGTATGAACAATCCACTCAGGTCTGAGGGGAAAACATGCCAAAGTTTCCAGCTTTTAATAAAAGCCTTGGCAGCCTATCAGCATAGGAAGAGAAACATCTAAGGTTATTGAAAAAGGAAAGGATATTTCATCAGAAAGCAGTTTTTTAACCTTAGTCATGGAGGAAAGTTCATTGTCTTCACCTTTTCCTGCCAAACATAACAGGCTACATAAAAAAGGGACATGTTAGGTTTTGTCAGCAGTGAGTGAAACACCTGGAAACCCTGTGCAGTGCAGGACATTATGCAGAACCATATCACTATATCACAAAAGGAGGAAAATTGTTGAGCAAAAAGGAAGCACAATTATGTTCTTCTCAGCAAAAATAATACTTAAGTAAAAGCTGCAATAAGTAGTATCTATTCCAAATAATAATGTTTGTGTGTTTGGAATAAGAGCATCTTTGAAAGTGTAATTGAAGTGGGGGGGGGTCATCTCACTATCTGCTCTTTCCTATTTTTCCACCAAGTAATATAAAATAAACATCCAGGCTTCTAGACAAGGCTTTCTAGTGCATTTCTAAAACATTGCATATGCAGCACCTCAGTAGTTCTTTAGGCCTTTGAAGCTGACGATAGTTTTATTACTAAATGTTCTTTTCTTGCATTACGCAGTAAAGTTTTTTTATAGCATTTTGTTTATGTGATGAACACAAGAATAAACCAAGTCAATACGCTTATTTCAAGCAGTTTCCAATTTCATGCAGTAAAAATGCCCAACCATGCTTTCACTGTAAAATAAAGTGTTTCTTGTAAAAAAATCCCATCAGAGTACTTCACTGACTCTCATTGAAGTCCAATTACCTGTTTACTTTCTGTATAAGCACAGCTAAATATATCTTGATACCAGCAGATGCACAATCGTGAGATAAAATTTTGTTTGTTTGCTTTTAAAATTTTTCTGAGTGTAACATAGTATTCCCACAGCCTTCTTTTGCTCGCTGGGTATGAGACTGAATAGAAAGTCTATGACTTAACAAATGCTTTTATTATCCAGGGTTTCAGTGCCATTAAGAGCTTTTCTAAAAACTACAGAGCTGTAATGGGGCCATCCAAATTCTCTTTAGGCTCACTAGCATAAAGCATACTGGCAGCAGTCTACTCATGGAATTCAGACAACATATGCCGCTTCTTGACTAAAATTAGCTTTTATGTCCCATAACTGTAACACTTAAGGGGTATGTAATACACTGTAGTAATACAGTTTCAGCTTCTGTATTCCAATTCTTTTTTAGCAGCAAGTTTGTCTCTACAAATAACATAATTCATATGTATATGCATTGCATCATTCTGTACATGTGCTATATATACAAACACGTAATGCATCAGCCACTGGGTTCTGCACTATTAGAAAGGTGCCATGATTTTGTACTACTCTGTGTATGTGTGTATGTGTATAAAGTGATTAGTACTAAAGGACCTCACTGTAATCATGCTGTTAAACAGAAAAAAGGAGTTTGTATGCATGTGGCCATGTACACATTTATAAATAATTATGCCAGGAATTAATTGATAAGAGCTACTAAACAGCCATCCCACCTTTGTTCTGTCTACTCCCTTCCCCTCATCTCTCTGCTTTCTGGCTAGCAGTTGCCCAAGACTTGGTCAAATTTTTTCATAAGACTTTTTTTCTGTCTTCATTGTCACCACTCAAGCTCAAAGCAGCTCTACAGAAATGCAAGAAGCCATTCAGATTGATTCAGTGTGACGATCATTAGGAGCAGATTCATCTGTTACCCACGTGCCAGTCCACCGACGTCAATGGGACTACACAGTAGCAAGCAAAGATGAGAAGGCAGCCTAAGGGCTAAGTATTTCAAGGCAGGAATCCCTGACTCATGACCTTAAAGCATGGAAGCCGTCATAAATCACTTATCCCTTTACTGGCTTCTTCCCTTAATATCTTGCCTTTGATGATTAACCTGAGCCACCTTCTTTTCCCAAAGAGGGAGGAAGGGCATAGCAGGGAAGAGTGGAAAAAGCTGACATTTCCCTTACTCCCCTCTCTAAGCAATATGGAAAACTAAGGCAAAAATTTGACATTCCTCTTTGCTCATGTGCTTCTCAGCATAGAGGAGGCAAAGTAGTTGCTAATTGCAGAACTCAATTTCAACAGCACTATGAAAACATGAACAAACACTCCCACATCCAGCAATAAATCAATACCCATTATAGGACTCATTCTGCCAGGATGATTAGTTCTAGAAATGTCACACAGGCACATGCACTCACCGGTTCAGATGCATCAGGGCAGGCCTGTGCCACTCAGGACAGAACTCCTACTTTATGTGGCTTTGAATCACAGCTCCATCTCCATGTACAGGAAAATTCAGCTACATTCATCTTTCTGCAGTAACACTGAAGATCATTTGTAATGGCGGCCTAATTTTAGGCAATAAACTGCCGGTAAACAATTATTTTAGGAAGCAAAGAAAAGAGGCGTACTCAAAAAATAAGATCGCTTTTATTCTCGCCTTTCACCTGGGGATGTTAAAGCACCAGTTGTAGAAGATACCAACCACACACTTGTCACAGATTGGCCCTTCGTTTCCAGCAGCAGCCAGCTTTGCAGAAGCTCTAGCATCAAAATGGGGCAAACAACAGCACAGACTTAACTGCCTTAACATCAGTCAACACTGAATGGCTGCTGCAGGACTGCACTAGCAGACACGTCTATTTATAGAGTACCAAATAGTGTTGGTGGCACTTAATCACAGTACTCAGCTTACTACCGACACATCCCTCTTAAATGGTTTCTTGTAGCATTATCCGTCTCCGCTCTAAGTTCACTACTGTTAAACATCAGTTCCCCTGGATTAATTCCCAGCTAAGGATATTTTTTTCTGTCCCACATTTCTGGACACTAGATGATCAAACCCCCTGTTAGCAGCTTCTGCCTGGGTCCAGCAGAGACTTTCACCTGTTGACAGGGTGGTAAATGATGTCCCTTGCCAGGACAGCCTACTCCAGCAAACAGGCTTCTCACATTAGAACACAGGTGAGGAAAAGCTTTGGTTTGCCTAACCAGAACTGAGGACCAGTTACATGGAAACATGAGCTGCCTCAGAACAAGCCACCTTAGTCTGCACAGACTTAACATCTCAGGAAAGACTGCTGCTTTGCAAACTACAGCCTCTTGATAAAATCTTGCCCTCACCAGCCTTTTCACCTTACATGTGAAATACTTACATTCGTAGATGTTGATTCCCTTTCCTTCCTACTCAGCTGTAAGTCAGGTGGGCTTCCTTTCAGAAGTGGCAGCTTTGGGAAGTATCATGACAAGGCATGGTACCATCACTACCATTTATTAATCCCTTTCTATGTAGCACACAATCCTTATGTCCATTACATGAAATAAAGTAAGACACAGAAAAAACCCAAAGTTTTAGTACAACAAAAGCACACACAGTCTCTGTGAGCTAGCTACTTTCATAGTCACACAAATCTACCTCCACACTCTCAGCAAGCTACACAAATTTTGTCATGCTTATAAAATTTATGCAGACTGGAACTAGATTTGCTGATTTATACACCTGTCCACAGAGAATACCACCCCCAATACAAGTCTGGCTCCCCTTCCTGCTCCCCTCTAGAGGATTTAAATATTAAAGGAGAATATGGAATGTTAAAGGAGAATATGGAATTGAAATTTCTGTAATTATATATAATATAGAGATATTTTACAAGATAATAGGCTATGCTCTGGAGAGGAAAGATAAGACAGTGAAAATGCTAATATGATTTTCATTTTTGCCCTTTTATGCAACTAATTTATATCTTTATAAGCCCTTTTGTAACTATGTAAAGATTTGTGATAATACATCTCTGTCAGGAGGAAACATTCTTCCTGGAATTATTGCTGACTTAACTAAAGCAATTTTTCTTAATATACAAATGTCAATTGGAACAAACTTGTAACAGCAACTTTATTGAAATTGCAGGCAAACTCTTACAGGGAAAAAAAAAAGCAATGGCTGTGGCCATTACACATTTCACAGCAAGTGACACAGTGGAATTGAATGTTGTCATGGTTGAAAGCTTTGGGGATCTCACACACTTCATTGAATCCATCTACAAAATGCTAAGTCTCACCATGTTCCCTCACAGCAAGATTCCCAGTCCACAAAATGCTCATCATGCCCTCTGCAGTGCTCAAGGAGATGAGACAGACTTAGCTGCAGTAAGGGAAAATGTAGCAGCATCTTAGAGAACTGCTTCTCAATCGAGTAAGCTGTCACCATACAAGCAGTTTTGATACTTGCTACAAGCAGATCAAAAAACCATGTACAGACCATTAACACTGAAAACATGGCCAAAAATTACTTTGAAAATATATATTGGAATACTGGGGTTTTTTGCTAACCTGAGAGGAAATGCTGATGCTTTTTGGACAATGGAAACGAAAGAGGTGCAGTCTGTGTCACTGTCACCTAGGATTCACCAACAGGAAAAATAATGGACTGTAGCCAACCTACTTCCATCCCTACTGCCTGTGGGGGGTCATCAGGAGGCGTGAAGGGGCGAAGAAAGGACCCTCTTTCGGACACTCTCCTGCCACCACCACTCCACTACTGTGTCCACTCCCGGCTTGGGAGCACTCAGCTTCCAAGAATAACAAAGAGGGAAGGGAAGAGAGAACGATGTAAAGGTACGTGGGCAGTGGGACAAGTCAGAATGCCCTAGACTGCAGTGCTGTGTCCCTTTCTTAGGAATTTGTCCTCCAGAGAGCTGTAACTTTCAAACTGGAAAATCTGATGACTGTATCACTGCATCATTATTATCTAAGTGAAAGGTTCGTTTTTGTAGTGTTTAATATTTCTGGTACTTTATGTATTGATTCGTAGTTACTCATGCTTCCTAAATAAACAGTTATAAAACAAATTGAACAGTCAGGAGAAAAAGCAGATATTCTTGAGAAACCTGAACCACAGCTTTTTTGAAGCTTATAGAATGCTTATACTGCTATATTTAGTGCCTTATTTTTTGGGAAAGAGCAAACCACTAAAAGATTTCTTCCAGCTTCGATTGAATGCTACATCAAAACAAAAGTAATTCTACAGGTGACGTTAAAGTAGCCAGAAAGTGATATCCTCTTTATTTACTACCCTTTTGGAGGGTCAGCTGCTTGCTTTTATGGCTACAAAGTATTGTCAAAAAGTATTTCCTAACCTGGAAGTGTGTTATGATGAATATTAGTTGTACTAACTAGTCCATCTGGTTATTACTATGGAATATAACAGGAATATTCACACACTTTTTAAAAAGTTATCTCTTTTTTCTTGATACTTGGGGGGAAAATAGTAGCCTCAAGACATGCAATTTATCTGGAATTTTACAGTTTCATAGTGTATAACTACTACACAGTCAGACTGTCAGATCAGAAACATGTAAAAGGTGAAAAAAATGTATGTAAATGTGGGAACAAGACCTATGAAGTGATACCAAAAATAAAATAGCAAAATAATGTTCTTGTCCCTTTAAGATACCAAAAATAAACCACAATACTTTGCTCATCTAAATCCTGATGCTGCACTCAGCTCTACAGTCACAGGAGTCTGACTGTGGGGAGTTCTCTGCTGGATCGAAGCACTGAGGTGTAAAATAGAGACATAAGGCAAGACTAACATTAATGCAAATCCAAAGTGAAGAGAACACAAAGTTCACACAGCAGCAAGGACAGAATATTATTCACAATACCCATAGATTCCAGCACTTTCCTTTCTTCTGTTTATTTGCTGATCATTTGTATATTTTTTCTCTTTGATTGTGCATGGCTGGCACTAATGAGGTTTGTCACTATTCCAACAACAAATATCTCTGGAGGTACTTGTGTGTGGTGTCTGAATGAGAAAGCAGGTGAGTGAACAAGGAAGTAAATGGAAAATCACATTAGTAACCATAGCAGCCAACAGCATTTCATCCCAGGAGAAGCTTCCTCTGGTGGAGGCTGGGCTTCCTCTTAATGAGTTTCATACACTGTTTCACAGTGATGGGGCAAGGCTTCCAAATGGTCCATGTGACTGTTCTGTGTCTCTAGTAAGACATTCCCGACTCCTGTGCCTTTCCTGATGAAGAGGATTACTTTGCAGCAGCCAGGGACTGGATCTCTTGCATCAGGTAAAGCAGATGAACAAATCTTGGTTGTAATTGCAGTTGACCACCTGAGTTGGCAGAAGATTGCAGCCAAATTATTTTAACTGATGTGCATTTGTTTGATTGCATCTGTTTAGAAACCATACTCTGTTCTTTTAGAGGATTTTGCTAAGAAACTATTTAACAAAGGTCACCTTTGTTAGCAAGCATGTGGGAATTACATGTTGTCATAGTGACAGTGCATTTAGTTTTTGACTATAAGAGAAGTTATGCATTACTGCCAGAGGTTAGAAACAGATAGGTCAAAGAGTCAGAAATGCGTCTCTTTTTCACACACATGTTTTCTGGGGAAAAAAAAAAAAAAAAAAAACCCCAAAAAAACAACAAACAAACAAAAAACCAACCAGATCTAGACAAGGAAAGTCAAGCAAGAGTGAAGTGTTCTTCAATGCCCGGTGCTTTTTTGAGTCTCCCTCTGTCCTTTGGGCTACTCTACTTCTACTAAGTCATCATCAGAGCGGTTTGATGTCGGTCATTTTACTTGCGTTGTCTTCACCTTCCATCTGTTATCTGTCCTGGGCAGGTAAGTTCTCAGAGTACCACAGTAACTGTTAATTATATTCTTCTTCAAACGAAGTCACAAACTCTGGGCAGTAAAATGTTTTTAACATAAAACAAACTTCAGAATTATTGTTGGTATCTCTTTTCACAAACAATATTCAGAAGGATCTGAGAAAATACTATTTCAATAGATCAAAACACAAACATCCATTCCACTGAGGGAATAATTTCTCTCATTAGTACAAATTAACTAGTTTAACTATATGGTGACTCAAGAATGAGAAGAAGTTGTTCTTTTCATTAACTTTTCGGAAATACAATAGATGGAGAGACACAATTAAGAAGTGATATATTTATAGAGGAAAAGCCAGGAACACTGCAGGATAAACCATTTTACTCAAAACACATACCAGTTTCTCAAGCAGATAAGCTGCAGACAATTAACAGCTTTTCCACCTCTGCCATTTCCCATTCCTCACACTGTTCTCACGTATGTCCAAGCCAACTCTTACCACCTACACACAGTTTTTTCAAGAAGTATTTAGTAACGTTGGCCAGAACTACTAGAGGTATATAGTCACTACCATAATAGGAAGCAGGAACTAAACAGATGTTAAACTCAAATCTAGAACAAAAATCCTCTGACGTCTACCATGTTATCCATTTATACTGTATCACCAGTGTGCTGTGAGAACTGCGGCACTTTACTGGAGCCCAGCTTTAAATCCTGCCTTCCCATCTTCCAAAATCAAGGTGGACTAAACTGCAAAATATCTTTTACTGCCTCAAGAACAGAATCCAGCATGTAGTGAGCTGCTGCCCTTGGGCCAGTGTCTCAACATTTTCACTGCAGTTTTGAAATGGACTAACTTAATAAGGGTTGCAAAGTAACGGAAAATACAGCTGTACATAAGAAAAGTAAATCTTTTGCACATGAACATATTCACCTTGGTTTCTAATGCCATCTAAACAATGAGCATGATGTTTCAAGCAGAGCTGTACTGACACAGTAAGTAAACCAGAAGGGGTGTGAGATTCTGTTGTAAGTAGTAAGATCTAGAGAATGTGGTAATTCAGCTGAGTGGGTAGGAGTACCCTGAAAGGCCAGTTATGGATCACAAGGAATCAATCGTAAGAATAGGAAAGCAAAACAGAGAACAGTAGAACAGGAGGTCTAATCTGCAGTCAGAGAAGACGCAAGAAATTTAGAAAATACAGCATGCAGGTAATTTTGGGAATTTTTAAAAGGAGAAATGAGGAGTGAAAGACATGTGATGGCATATTCAAAGACAAAGATGATTAGGTTTAATAAATTGCTTAAAAGTGAAACATTGCATAATAGGCAGAACGGATCCATGACCAATATGATCAAGGCTCCTCATTTGGCTTGACTGCTAAGTCACAACGTGACCTTTAGCAGGTCACTTTAGGATAGATCCAATAAAGGACTCAAGCACCTTAAGCTTGACTTACGCAGATTTAAGGTACCTAAGTCTAAAAGTATGACCTCAACACCCTCCTCAATTGCACACTGACCCTGGAGAAGCTTGTCACTCCACAAAGTCAAATACATGTGCTGTTCAGTCCTCCCTGCACAAACACGGCTCAGTAGGCAAGGTCCTGTGTTAACTTTCAGTGTCCTACCAGTGCTCTCTCCTGGGTTGCACATTTAGGTGCCCTTTTTGTATAAATATGGGCACAAAGGACTAATGCAGGCTGGGATTTCACCTCAGTATGTGCCCAGAATCCAGCTGTGCTCCTTTTCTCTCTTTTTCCCGGCAGCGCAGGGAAGGGCAGAAAAACGGCTCAGCTTTTCTTGAGCAGTAGCCTGGAAATGGCTGTATCTGAGCATGTGTGCGTCCTCTGCCCTGGGCTGAAAGAGTCACTGAGGACAGGAGACTTGGTACTCTTTTCCGGGGAATGCAGCCAACCTATACCTGTGAGTGGCTTTCAGGCTCTGGATCTGAGGAAAATGTTTCCTGCAGCCCCACCTTGGTTACCTAAGCTGAGGAGACAGCAAGGAGTTCAGAAATATCTCCACGATGGTCATGCTCACAACTGAACTGTTGTTAACTGTTCCCAGCTCACGAGGTGAACTACCTTCCCTTCAGAGATGCTCCGTGAGGTGCACCAAGGAACGTGGGCATCACACACAGGGACACTTAATGACGTGAAAAAATACATTGTGGCATTTGGATGAAAGAAATTACCAAAAGTATTAAAAGAAAGAAAACTTTAGAAACCAACTTTCTGCATAATTTGAAAATTTGCTTTCACTTCAAACCCAGGTAAGAAGCAATGTCACTAAAAATATGGGATAGATTAAATGGTACTGTTTGAATAAAAGCAGAATAACTTGTAAAAATATTACAAAATATGAATATTCTGTAAGTTCTTTGAAATTGGAATAGCTAGACAGAGGAGCATGCTAAAAACCAATGGGAACAATTTCCTGTTACAGATTTGCAATCTGTTTATTTTGAAACTATCACTTTATGTTCATGAAGTTCTTCTGTGGTTTTTTCTTGATAATAAACTAGTTTCCTGAAGACTGATGATGTGCACGTATAATATTATTGTAAGACGTAACTGTTCATGTAAATAAACAGAAAATAAAATAGTTTTGTGTTAACTTGTGCAGAATTGCTAATTTTGAGAAAAATTCCTGTTGCTTCATGGATCTTTTATTTATTTTCACCTTTCCATTTCAGTAATGATTTCTTGAAACTGAAATGCAAGTACAGAAGCCCATGTCACAGAAGTGTTAGCTCTGTAAATAGGAGCATGAAATGGGAGGTGCTGCAAAATGAATATAAATTATTAGTCATAACCAAGATGAAAACTGGGGTTTAGACCAACGTCCCTTTAGCGTTTGAATAGCAACATTATCTTGACCACAGTGCACTTAGTATGCATTAAATCATACATTTTGCAATCTAACCAGCAATAAAAACTGCTGAATATATAAAATGCATCTACATTAAAGGTGACCTGTAAAGAAACAGTCATGTCCTTTCTCTTAGTATTTATGTAATGATCTCAAATAGTTCAATTTCTATTTTTTCTATATGTTTGATGTATTAGAAATTTGTGCATTCTTTGTGGTGGAATACTTGATGGCGTCGAGAGAACTACGTAGTTGTGACAAAACAAAAACCAAAATAAGCAAAGACTGCATTGTTTTAGCCATGAACTAGACAACAAGGGAAAGCTTATGTGATTGCTGCTAAAGAAGGGAACGGATTTTCATAAGCATAAAATTCTGATTTTGTTAAAATCGACTTTTTTAGTAAAATACTGAATTTTATAAAATAAGTAAGTTCCAATTAATTTTTGAGAATGTATTTGGTTTAGAGCCTTTATTTTATATTAAGTTGTACGGAGTAACACACAAGTTATCTGAGACTACGTACAAGATTCCTGCAAACTTGAGCGAGTTCTTTGGTATGAATGGCATGAAAAAACAACAGCTGCAGAAAACAAAGGCCTAAATACCTAAAAGGTGTTGTCTTAGGCATTTAGGGGGGGAAAAAAAAGGAATAAGGATACGCTTCTACTTCTTTTTCTGGCTCATTTTTTGCCGAGTTCTGCTTATCCCTTTACCACCACCAAGTAATTTCTGCTGTTTGCGGGCTTAGCAGGGCTGTGGTGTTTGGGTTTGTCAGCGCACAGAGGTTTCTCTGTGTGTTCCTGCCGCACTTTACAAGGGAGGCCGGCCCCACCTGTCCGCGCAGGGCTCCCCCCGTGCTGCGCCCCAGCGCCGCCGCTCCTCGGCCGCCGGGCCGGGCCGGGCCGGGGCTGGAGAGGGCGCGGGGCCGGCCGGAGCCGGGCTCGCCTCCAGCACAGCTGGGACCCGCCGCGCGGCACCGGCGGCACTTATCGCAGCCCGTCCCGCAGCCCGGG
>VWZT01000238.1:992597-1121950 GCA_013397055.1 Pachycephala philippinensis
GTGGCGGCAGCGGCGGCAGCAGCAGCGACGGGGGACATGCGGGGCCGCGGGGCGCCGCGCCGCAGCGGCGGCGGCGAGCACATGGCATAGCTGAGGGACGGCGGCGAGCGCCGGGCCGGCGTCACAGCGGGTCCGGCGGGGCGAGCGCGGCTCTCTGTATGTGGGAAGTGAGGAGGCGAGCCAGGGAGCCCGGCGGCACCGGCGAGCACCCGGCGGCGCGGTCCTGAGCCGCCCGCCCGCCATGGATTGCAGCCTCCTGCGGACTCTCGTCAGCCGATACGTGAGTACCGCCGGTGCCGCTCGCCCCCCGGCGTGGGGGGCAGCCCCGCCGTGCCCCGGGCTCGAAGAAGGGCTCGGTTGGGCGGTCCCGTGACCGGCTCGGCGGCCGGGGAGCCTCAGGGCCGCCGCGCGTGATGCCCGGTGCGAGCGGGGATGCAGCAGCGGCGGCACCGGGTGTCGTGCGCTCCCCGCAGCCCGCTCGCCCCACGGGACTGTCCTTCGCTGAACCACAGCGGCTTGACCTAAGTTCAGAGCACTGTAATTTACAGCGTGCTGCCATACGTAGTTAGCAGGGCAGATAAAACCTCCAGCTTTCTAGATTTTTTTTTTTCAATATATTTGGTTTTGGTTTGTTTTTTCCCTTTCTCCTCGTTATATTGTTTCCGTCAAGCGACTTTTTTGTGGAATTGTTCAATTTAAGTATACTGGTCGGAACGATCCCAAGTTTTTGTAGGTGTGCGCAGTAAGACTCAAACACACCAGACTTGAGAGTACTCCGGGGAAAGAGGGGTGATGTCGCTTGTTGGTCAGCGTGGGAAAACCCCCCGGCACCGCCCGAGAGAGCAACTCGGCAGCGCCTTAGAGTGGGTCCGAGTGTAGGCTGAGGTGCGTCTGCCAGTGCGGCTCCAGTTCCATGGAACCCCAATAAATGCTCAGGATAATGGTTTAAGTAGATTAGCAGAATGCCTGTAAGTGTGGTGGTGTGCAGTACAAGGCATGGGGACCACCGATACCAGGAAATGGCAAATTTCTGCTTTTCGGTATAGAAGTAATTTTTAAAAGATAGGGAGAGATAATTGGCATTTTCAAATACAGATAGCTTTTTCTTCTAGGCAGGAAGTACTTTTGCCTTGGCCAGAGCACTCAAGTTTTCTCACAGTAAATACACTTAGTTTTGTGTGTGCCAAGAGCTGTGTCCACCTAATACAGGCTGAAGTCTGTCTTTTTGAAGTATAAATGAAGAAAAGTAGCAGAGATGAAAAATGATACTCTTTTTCCTTCCGGTTTACAATAGAATATATGTGGGATGAGGAGAGAGTGGAGAGGTGAGTATTGGAAGCAGCTATGTGTACATGGATCTGTAGAAAGTGGTCTTAAGGTAAGGAAGAGAATACTCAAACTAATGTGTAGTTACAATAATAATGAGATATAAGAGAAGCAGTGGTCTCTGTGGTTATAGAGACCAGGTGGGGTCTGTTTGGAAACAGGTAGGATCACTTTGGGTATAGAGATATGTCAGTGCTGATCTAACTGCTGGATTTAGTTTAAGGTTTCTTTCTTTGTGTGTGCTTGCATCTGGAGCCTGTACAAATGGCGTGTTCATTTTACACAGAGCAAGCACACCGTTAAATCTCTTCTGCATGACATTGTTGCTAACCTCTTCCAAAGTAGGCTTAAGCATCAAATATGAAGGAAATGGGCTTGAGAGGAGCTGCCAGTAAATACGCTTGAGAAGACAGTATGTTGAAAGCAAGCAGCTTGAGCTTTTGAGTTGCAGACTGTCACCATCCTCCTGCACTGCTGATGAGACTAACGCAGCAGTCTAAAAGATAAACGAAACATTATTATATCCCATGTGAAGAAGGGTTCCTATTTCCTAGGTCACACTGCCTTCTGTACTGTGTGTATGCCGATAGGCTGTGCCTAGGTAATTGCCTTGGTTGGTCCATGTTGCCTTGTGTATTTTCACCTGTTGCTTCTTGTTATTTTGCATTCACTCGGTGTCTTAACTTTGAAACCTTTCTTCCATGGAAAGGTAATTTTGAGGAAAAGGTGCTGTAAGTAAATTTGTGTTCTTTTCAGTAAGACTATTGAGGTCTGGCAACCATTAAGGTCTGTGGTATGTGGTTCTTCTTGTCTTTTTCGTATCTCCACGGTTCAACTACTTTTGTACATCTACAGCAGTGAAAATGAAAAGTACTAGTTTGATTGCTGGGCCTGAAACTGACTGCTCTGCAGGAGCAGCAGATGTACATGTCAGGGGTATTGCTCCAGAGTTGTTCACCAAAGCTCTGTATGCACCAGCCAGACACACAGGTGTAGATGTGCTTGCCACTCTCCAAACCGCGTTTTAGGAAGGGCAACAAGGCAGTGACTCTTCTGTGGGAGAGCTGAAGTGGATAGATAGTTACATCTTGTGTTTATTCCAAAGTAAGCTCAAGCTTAGGTTTAGTTAAAAGCTATACAAAAACTTTTCCGTGATCAAGATCTTAGAACTACGAATTTTTGTTCTGCAAGTTTCCTGGACTTGTTCAACTGCAGGTCCTTCGTGTAGAAGTCTGGTCTCTGGATTATGCTGAGAACCTTGGCTGATGCATCTGGAGATGCTGGGTTAGCTGGGAGTTCTTATGCTGCTATCTTGGGAAAACAAACAGTTGTGATGTGATGTGCTCATGGAGACTTCTAATAGGATGGTTTCTAACAGTTCTGTGTCATTTCTTTTCTTTCTTGGTCCTGTATGTTGTAGGACGTAAAGGCGTAAGTTAAATACCAGGGGTTTTGTTGTGATTGTAAATATCCTTCCCATTCCTCTTTCCTTTATTGGACAGTTTCTGTCCTGAAGCAGTGCAAAATCAGTGCACATAGTTCCAAGGCCCTGTGGAAGAATAGCAATGACTGGGTGCTGTCAACTTCCTGGTTATCATTTTCAAATATTTGCTGTTTTACCTGCATTGAGTGTACTTTTTATATCTTCAAGGCATTGAAGAGTTTAGTGATGTGGGTTGAATAAAATATATGTTCAGCATGCTAGTCATACTGTACTTCATGTCTCTTCACCAAGAGATGGTGTAGTCTCTTAGAAGGACAGAGGAAACTGGCTTTATCTTACTAAATTTTTAAATTAACATTGTTTTGTTCTGCCTCTTTAGACCATCCTGCAAATTTTGGGTTCTTTTCACTTCACCACTTGCTTCCTGTAACCATTACTGCAGCCATACACAATTTACAGGACTGATGGTGAAAAATAACTTTTTTTACAGAAAAGGTGTTTGTTTCACTGCAGTACAGCTGTCATTAAGTTCAGTTTTCCAAATCGTTTGTGATCTTCCAAGCTGATGTACGGCATTGTAATTTTCTTATTTGTGTCTAATGAGGTTAATCTGTGTATTTTACTTGCTTTAAAATGTGTATGAGCTAAATAAGAGGCATCTTTAAGTCACAAAATAGAAACACCCTAATACACAGCTTTGCTTCTACATGGAATCATAGGAACTGAGTAAGTCTTCTACATTAAGATAAATGAGATAAATTTTGCCACCAATACTTATTATTTCCCAAATAATGGAAATAATGGCTCTGTGTGGGTAGTATGAACATTGCTTGAGGGGACTATACTTTTTGTCACATACTCCATAAAAATATAGCCTTTTTTATGGGTGTTGCTTTTGCATCAGACAACATGCTTCTCTGTCTTTTCCTTGGATTCCCCAGAGGATGTGTGCTACCCCAGGGAAGGCATCTGCACAGCCAGAGAATACAGAATTAGCATGGGGTATCCTGTAAGTGTCATGCAGAACCTGCTGTGTGCTTAGTAACAAGAGAAACTTGTTAGCTTAATATTAAGCAGTACACTATTTAAGGAAAAAACAAGCATACAATGGCAATTAAAGCTGCCTCCAGACATGATTAGCTTCTGTTTTATAGTTAAATTATTTGGGACACTGGATATCATTAGGCAATCTGTTCTGCCTGTGTTAGTGTAGCTGCTTTAGTTTTCTCTGATCATTTATTTTTTGCTGGTCTTAGGACTTCTGAAGTCTGTCCTCCTCACAGTCAAAAGTTGGTTAATAATATTTAAACAAATTTTGGTGACTTCTTTCACAAAGTGAACGCTTTTCTTAATAAAACATACGCATATGTCTTTTGTGTATTCACAGTAGCTGTTTATGGCTGAACATGTATTTGGATATTCCTGAATATTGTTGATTTGAATATATCTGGGCAATCTGGGAAGATGTTGCTCTTCAGCATATGCCTGTTTGGACACTAAATGGTTGCTAAACATCTTGCAGTCAATGGTGACAGTGTGTTCTGTGTTTGTAAGACTGCTGGCCCTTGTCACTGGAAGCTCCTGCCCAGGTTGATGGCTTTGGGTTGTACAGTAAATGCTACTGGGTCAGAGGTCTGTATTACTGAAGAGTTTTGCCTGTATTATGTACTATATTTGGAGATCTTGCTACTTTACTGCTTCCCCTCTTTAGGGTTCTCCTGTTACTTTAGGATTACAAATCTGGATCTTAAGTATTTGTTACCTGTGTAAATATCTCTAAATGCATGTAGTAGCCCGTAAGTCGTGTTTCCAGAAGGAACAGTGATTTACTACAGCTTTGGTCTCTGGGGAGCTGCTGGCCTATTAGTTGTGCAGGTATTTCTGAAAAATCTCTTTTTTGGGAGGCTGGAATAAATTGAGTTTACAAATGGATGCTCTATTTTTCCCTTTTGTAGAAGTGGGTCAACTTTAATCTTAGTTTGAGAAGATGTTTGACTAGCCTAAACAGGAAGTTACGGTGGGGATTTTCAGCAAGTTCTTAACTAAGTTTCATGACAGCCTGTGACTTTTGATCATTGACTTAGATGATTTTGTTGCTTTTGATTTGCATTATAATTCTAAAACTGTTTTCTAATTAGATTTCCCAAGTATTTTACTCGTGTATATAGTCTTAAGTAGACATAAATTAATATTGAACTTGAGTTTATTTATTTATTTATTTATCTACTTTGATGCAGTAGAGGTTGATAACTACTTTGACCTGAAAGTTGGTGGAATTGTAAGCCTTGGTGCTTATTATAGTTATTTCTGTTGTAAAGGACAATCCATTTGTCAAGTGTTTCACATGACCTATTGTTTTTAATCTAAATTTAGTTAATTCATTTGAGGGTGTTTGGTTCTTGCTTTTGCTTCTGAATTTATTCAGCCTTCTTTGCACTTTTGCAGATGAGTACTAAAGTGGTGCCGTCTGTTTCTTAGTCAAGGTTCCCGTTAACATAAACAGTTTTCTTCCTAGTCAAGTAAGTCAAAAGCATGTTTTGTTTTTAAGTTCAGAGGTATAATTTGACAAAATCTGAAGCTGTTTTAAGCTGTATATAAACACATTTATATGACAGACTTTGTCTGCTAGCTGCATTGAGAGTACAAAAGATGCTCTCTGTAGGAGCTGTATATGTATTCATGGGTCAACAATTAGTAACTTGCAGCTCTTAAGGATTTATGTCTATTCCTGGTATGTAATCCGTTTTTGTTATCTCTTGTGCAAGTCTGTGTGTCACAATGTTTTTTTGAAACGTGAGATGCTTCCCATCTCTTAGCCCTGCTTCACTGCAGGTACCAGTTCTTCCTGCTGTGAAAGGTTCAACAGAGAGCATGAAACAGCATGAGTAACTTTGGAATTCCTGTTTCCCCAAACACCATTGCTTTGTTACTTGCCTAATTGCCTTTTTCGCTTATTTTTTGTGGGGTGGGTATCTGCATGGAGTGCCTCCTGCTGACTTTTCAGCAAATTATTTTAAAAAGGCAAAATTTGAAAGCTTTACTTAGAAGTTAATTGTATTGAATGTGGCTGACAGAATGTGGCATTCTTGCAAATCTAACTCTTCATACTGGTAGTGAGTCTTGTGTTCATTCTGCTTTGTAATGTACTCTTAAGATATTTCAGTATTATCTGATGCTCAAAAACCCCCCAGATACTCTCCCTTCCCCCATCAATTATTTATTGCTGAAGGGCAATAAACATGGAGAATTGCAAGGGCTTTGCTTTTTCCCCTCCCCCCACTCCATCAATTAGCTAATTTACACAAGAAAAACATAATTTCCTTTTTCTTTTGAGAACAAACAAATGAAAATAGGACATTGCATATGTAAAACAGTTCACTTACAGGAAGTCAGTGTACATATTACACGCTGGTTGCTATTGACTACAAAATATTGCTCATCTGCACTCATCAGATCCTCTATGATAGTAGAAAACATTGCTTTTGGAGCATCTAAATTGTAGAACTGTTTCAGTGACTTAAAATAGATCAAGAAGTTTTAATCTTTTTTTAGCATCAAAAATTCTGAGATGAGAACTGTATAGTTGCTTTTGTCTCTTGATAACATGTTGTTTGATTAAAAAAAAGTTTAATATTGTTCTGCTTTTATGAGTTTTCTCTAGCACCACCGCGTATCAGTTCTGCAAGTAGGAAGCCTTTTGAAAATTATTTTTGGGAAGAGGACAAAGTACAACATAGCACATTTATAGCTTCTGAACATCTCTGATCACCATTTCTCTTTGATTTTTTCTTCTGTCATACAGTAGTGGTTGAAACAAGAAAAGTGACAATATGGAATGGATTTTCTAATGAGTCTGCTTTTTAAATCCCCAACACTTAGAAAACAGTAACGGGGCTGACAAGTAAAGCATTCCACAAATACCATAGCTGGCTACTGTTTGTGGTGTTGAGATGGGCATAATAAAACTTAGCCCATCTAACTAGGTTTAAGTGTGACTGCAAACCCATTGTGGTTTCTGAGGTGCTCCAATGGGATTTACTGTGGGATGCCTGCTGCATGTCATGTGCAGGTGTGTCAGGGAGTGGAAACAAGAGAAAACTGTGTCACAGAGAAGACTGAGCAGATGTTTTCGAACCTGTTATGCAACTGCATTCAACTTTACTGGGGTTTTTTGTTTGGTTTTTTTTTTATGTTGGGCTTTTTTTTGAGCAAAATAGCCTGCCTCTCCTCCTATAAGTCTTTTAGACAGATTATATTTTTTGTAGAATAATTCTCCTTACTCTAGTGGCTTACCATTATGCAGGATAATGTATTATTTTTTGTATAATTGTTGAGGGACATTTCAGCTGAAGTTCATCCTGAGCTGTGAAGCAAAATGACACCGGAATGCTATTATCTTCTCTGCTATAATTGCCATGGCAACAGCTGCAGGTAGACAAAGCAAACCAGAGATTCTTTTTCTATATCATATGTACACAAGCTGTTTTTCTTCCTTCTCAGTAATAACTCTGAGAAGTCTGTGGCACGAACAGACTCTTGAGTCATTATGAAAAGTGTTTTGTTTGGGTTTTTTTCAATTTAATTTTGATTTTAATTTTGAAAGTATTGAGTATTTGTGATACTATATTAAAAAATGCACTCTTTTTAGGAAGAAACTGGCAGCCTAGCTTGGATTTTTCTAGGAGACTGAGGAGATGAGCCAGTGGCTCGGGAGTTTGTTTGGAAGATCACAGAAGACCACAGGCTGATAAATCACCTAGATATCTTTGCGGATCTGAATGTTAATTTCTCTGTGCATTCATCTTTTCTTGGGACAGGGATGAAAATATTGTCTGCCTTTTCCATAGAGAGAAGTTGTAAGGGTACTTCAGTGCTTCCGGGTAACAAAATTACTGTGTCACAGGAAGAAAACTGGGTGTGAACACAAGCCTATAATGGCTGTGTTTTGGGCTTGTTTTTTTCTTATTACTTAAGTGTTCTGTATTGCTTCTCCAGATACCTCCTATTTCCCTCTTTATTCCTCCATCTGCATACATTCATATGCATTTGTGTGCAGATGGGTGCACATGTTCTTCCTTAAATGGTGTGCTATTCATTTAGCAATGCCAAAAATTATGTCAAGATTTACCAGGGATTCAGATGTGTATTGGTATTTAAAAAAGGGTCTTCATATGAGCTCTTTTCTGGTTACTGAGGTATACTGTGAAAGTGTGTTCAGGCATGCTTTTATTTTCATCATCGTGGTCATTACTACAAGCATGGAAGCTTAAGAGTTGGGAGATTTCATAGAGACATTTTTCCATTTATTTTGCTCTTCCCTGTAGACTAGTTTCTCTTTTTGAAATAGGAGAATCTGTTTCCTTCATTAATCATTAAGCTCATCTAGATACAGGGCAGGGTGAGGGGGGAATAGTGTTTCTTTTTCCTGGTGACACTCACTAATCTCTTTGCTTCAGTCAAAAGAGGATTTCATCTAACCTATTTTGAATAGAGGATTAAGGACAATTAGGCTCTTCCTCTACTTCACCATTAAGATGGGATGTTGTGAAATCCTCTGAAAAGAACATCTGCTGATGTGCCATTAAAGTTTTGCAAAATTAATGTTAATGATCAAAATAGTTGCATGCAGAAAGAAAACCTTGTGTATGAAGTACTTGTGTGGAGATAATTGTATGGATGAACTAAGGAGAGGGAAGGAATACTGAACTATTTGTCCAGTAGTTTTTTCTCTCTAATGCTTCTAATTTACATTGTGGAGTAGACAGGCAGGTGAACCAAAATGGATTTCTTTTTATCCGAATTGCATGACAACTTGCAGTTCATACTTAGCATTTTACACAGCTCTTCACTTCTTTTCAAAATCCTGTTAATGACTTCTTTGCACATATTATTGTAATGAAGTGCAAACACTATCCATTATCCATGCTTGTATAACTATTTTATGCTGCTTACATTCATTATAAGTGGCATCTCTTGAGATGACTCTGAATCAACAGTGGCATTGGATGGCAAACATGGAACTGCTATATTTGTCAGGAGGTCATTAGAAAATAAAACTGAAAAATGCTACTGTTATTGGAACATATATGATGTGCATAAGACAGTAGAAGGATTAATGTGAAGGAAAAATGGCTGTGTGTATTTTGGAGAAGTTTGGCTTCCAAATCTATCCTGTAAATGATAGAACTGGTTGCCTTCTATGAAGCATGCTGTGAAGCTACAAAGAAGGGAGTTAAGTGACACTTGCCTCTGAGAAGTTGCTCTTGCAGTCTTAATTTCATTACTAGCAGTTGTGGGTAGGTTACTGAAACTCGTATTTTCTTTAGGTTTATTTCCTGCAGCACGCTAAAGAGTTGAATCTAATCCTGTTTTGGGGATGGTAATGTATCTGAAGAAGGGTTGTTGAGAAAAAGCTGAAGTCTATTTATTTGGTCTTATTCTTGAGGTGACTGTGAGTTGAATAAACTGTAGTTTCCCAGACTGGCATTATCCATGGTTCCTGAATGAGTGGAGTGTTTGGCTCTGGGATCCCTTAAGGATCCCTTAAGCTCACTTTAAGGAGAATTGTGTTCTGTTAAAATGTATCTGGTATCTGCCTTTGGCTTGGGCTTGAGGCTATAGTAACAGAGTCGCTGGATGAGTTTTGGGAATGTGGAGGAAACATTGTTGGGGAATTCGACATCTACTTACTCAGTCAGTATTTTTTTCAGAGGGGAAAGACATTATTTAAAATTTAACTGCTTGAAAGTTCTTAAAAACCAGGCTGCCATTTAATCTTACTATAAAATGTGCCTGTGTAGAAACACGCTCTTTTATTATGTGAAATATGATATGTACGAAAGAGGGTACTGTAAAGGTAGGCTTAAAACAGTTTATTGACTGAGTCATAGCTAAAAAGGTAAACTTTTATGCTGGTATTTGCAGATGTATAACATAAGTTCAGGCTAGACATTTTGCTTTGGTTAAAAAGACTCCTTACACTCTAAGCAGATTTTGATAGATTAATGTTAGTCATTTAGTTTAATACTCAACACTTTTCCTGTGACCATAGAGTACATTGACATGCTGTTATTTATTGGTGTATTGTGTGTGTGTTACAGAACAGCTGTAAACTCCTTTCTGTTAAATTGTGTAGTTCCTTTTTCTTTGATTTTTTTTTTCAGTGGAATTACATTAACAGTAAGCATGATCTTTAGAGTTACCTTAACCTTTCATTTTCTAGTCTCCTCACCACCAGTATGAACTTTGGAAAGCTTAATTCTGATAAATCATACTTTTTGCTCACCTAGGCTAAGAAAAAATGAATACCTGAGAAATCTTTGAATTTTTTTTAAACCTTAAGTATTACAAACATTATCAAGTTAATTTAATGCTTAAAATCCAGTATGTAGATTTCAAAGTGCCTTATACTGTTTCTTATCCTTTTTAACCAGAAATTTTTATCAGATTTTCAATTCTTGACTACCTTAAACAAGCAGTTTTCAGGGTTCTAAACAAATCCCCTTTATTTTTTGTTTTAAGCTCTTTGTATATTGTTGGTACAACAGACACATAGCTAGTTGAATATATGGTTGGTTGTTAATATCATAGTGGGGAGGATGGGGGCAGGTGAGCTAAAGCTAGGCTAAGAAATTTATTTAATGACAATTATTGAGCACAACTACACAATTCTTTCACCTTCTAAGATTAAAAAAAAAGAAAAAAAAAAGACTGCACAAAAGTAACCCACAAGGTTATTGTAACTTCAGCTGCAAATGCTGTAGTATTGTTAATCTCCTGAACAGTGTTAACTGACTGCTTGCTATTTGCAGTTGTCAAGTGACCAGATGGCCTAATTTGGTAGGAGGTGCCTGTATATTGGCACTAAGAGGGAAGAAATGAAGAGAAGAATGGGAAAAAGCTTTCTCCTTAGCCCCGAACTGCATGATTGCTTTAAGCTGATTCATGAATATGAATATGTTGACTTTGTGATGCTGTTAGCTTTTCTCTGACATAAGGAGGTTATGTTTCCATCCTCATTGGCTGTAATGACCCAGAAGCAATAGGAAAGCTTCCCATGCTTTTGTGAAGCAGTGCACAGTGAACACGGACAGGTATAAAAACATGTTTCTAAAGGGCAGTCTGGATTGTGGTTTTGCATCTCCTGCCTCTTTCAGCCCAGGAGGTCTCAATTTTAAAAGGCTTGTCTTTTTTCTTAAAGGAAGGTTCTTAAGCCTCTGATTTACTTCCTAAGAAGTGGTTACCTTGAGCATTTTTACTCTGTTAGTGATGTTTGCTGTAACTTGTTTAAAGATCTTTTATGGCAGCATATATATAAAATAAGTTTTTTGAAAAATGACTTGAGGCTAGATTTCTGCTGGGCATGTAGAATTAAAATAGCGGTATTCCTTTGCTATTTTCATGCAAACTGTAAAGTATTTTAGAATGAAAATAATAATGCTTTTACGTGGGCATTTGCTTTCTTAAATGTTAAAAATGGTGACAAAAGCCAAACAAAATTTGCTTGAGTTGTGGTATTAGTTGAGTCATTGAGACAGCTGCAAATACTTGCAGACTTTTATGGCTAGTAAGACAGTGACATTGGTTTTTCTTGCTTTCTCCCTCTGCCTGTGGTCAGACCACTTAATTCTGCTTATAATGCCTATTTCTTGCTGCAGAATAGCAGCTGCTTGGTTATGTGGCTTGTAGCTGATCTTTGACAGTATTATGATAAAGGGAAAAAGTGCTACTGCACTGTCAAATTCATAATTATGTCTCAGAGATGTGGAGTGGAAAAGGAGGAATGTGGTCTTTACAGCCCTGTGGACCCAAGCACAGGGAGTTTCCCAAGCGTGGCACTGGGCAGTTAGGTCAGTACAGGAGTGAAAAAGCATGTTTGTGGTGCTGCAGGCAGCTGCATCTTGTCACTTCTTCCTTGAACTGATTAAAGGTGTGATCTGGACTGCCCTTTGGTTTCCTGTAGTACGTAGAAAAGACCAATGCAGAAGTGTTAAGCGAGCTGAGACAGTGGCATATAGCTCCTGTAGTCTTGCAAGAGCTGTCAGAAGGGACTCTGGCTGTACAGACAGGTTTGTGCTTTCTTTTCCACTTGGGATGTGCTGTTGGCTTGTTCACAGAGATATCTGTTTCACTTTGCTGAGTGACAAACCACTGGGCAGTGACTATATGTGGGTGCATTCCTAGAGAGGCAGCTCTGTTCCTCTGGGTTTGAAGCTGAAATGGGTGAAGCAGCAGCAAGTTTTGCTGTGAGGGAAGAAGTGCTGCCAAGTGCCAGAGTTCTAGGTAGTGCTTCTGACTGGAATGAAGTGACATCCCAGAGTGCTGACTGATGAGTCAGGGGCTGATTTGGCAAGATGCTGACATCCATGGAACACTGCCTTGTTCTGTGAGTAGCATCTGGCATCAGAAAAGAAGTAATTGGAAGAGGGGTGGGAGTTAACAGTTCGTGTAAATGTCGAGAAGCTTGACGATTTATGGAATGAGTAGAAGTATGTGGGGGACTACATACTGGAGGGAATGTTACTTAAAAATAAGCCAACCAGGAAATAACTCCACCTTCTTCTCCCGAAACTAACCCTCTGGTGTGCATGCTCTTGCAGCACATGGCTTGACCTTCCTTAAGTTCTAAGTGCAGTCAAAACATAATGATGTGTGGGGGAAATGGAACAGCCTTTAAATGCCTAATATTTCCTCCTGTGTTTATGAGAGCTTTTTTTATATAAATAAAGATGCCAGTGCAGGAATACTTCAAGATTGTAAAAGTCTAAAGCACAGGCAGCTGTGGGAGACTGGTATCTTTGGTTTAATGTGAAGACCAGTGTCAAGTGCTTAAAAAATTTCAGTAATGGTATTTGGAATGAATTAATTCTGAAAATAATTACTTTAACTCAGCATTTCTAAAACAAGCAATAATAAATGTTTGTTGATGTCAGACTAGTCTGAAAAAGCTTCATGTTTTTTACCTTTCTTTCCATAAAAAATGACTAGATGATCTGGAGAGATTCGTTCTAACCTGCATTGCTCTAATTCTAAAATGAGAACTACTGACTTCTGCTTAATTTAAAGGAGGAAATACTCTTGCCTCTTTTGCAGCCATCTTGGTTTTCATCTCTGAGCCTATGGTAGTAATAAGACATCCTAAAGTTTAAAAAAGGCCCTGTGGATGAAGCTGCATAACACCTTTAAGTTATAACCCAGAGGCTCCACAGCAGTAATTAGACTGCGTGGTGCATTTGTTCATTCGTGCGTTGAGATTGCTACAGTAGAGGTTCACAACAACTTCCCTGTGTTCATCTGCTCAGTAAAAACTATTGTAGGTGGAACTGAGGCTTTCATAGCTATGGACCTGACGAGGCTGAAGTATTTCTCCTGGTTCCTGTTCTTCTAGTTAAAGAAGAATTATTGCAGTCAGCCTATACATGGTTATTATCATCATTCCCTACTCTTTTTAACTTATGTGCCTATTCCAAAACCTTTTCCCATCAAAAAGTGGATTTTTCTCAAAGTAGTGAGTAATTTGTTAAGCTGTCTGATTCATGCTCCTTCATTCAGATGTTCATAATACCTAAGGAAGCCCTAGCCTGAAGGATGGTAGTGAGTAGCTAGGTGGAGAGGGAGCTGTGGATGGGAAAACTCTTTGGGAGCTACATGCCTATAACTTAATTTGGAAGCTGCTGTTGTGTAAGTGTGACGTGAGAGGCTGGAAAAGAAAAGCTACTAGACTTTAATTAGTAACAAATAGTGTGAAAATGCTTGTGCCCTTGAGACTTAAGCTGGCCTGTCTCAGCTTTCATGACAAGATCGTTGTCACCATGGAGCACTGATGGGTGCATGTGCTCTGAGGAGTAACTCTGGAGCTCCATTTAGGTGCTGAAACTACATGTGTTTAGTTTGGGGAGTGTGAGAATGGTAAAAAGAAGACAGAAAATAGCATCAACTCTAGGCATTATAAACAGAGTTACTTATTCAATGCCATTAATATAGAAAAAATACTGGATTGTGGTAATGGTCACATAACAGTAAGCTGTTCTTGAAAGACTTCTTACTGGGTTAAGAGCTGGCAAATTTTGGAAAGGATCTCAGGCCTTAAGTTGAGGAAAAGGGGGTGAAGAGTATTTGACTGTTAGGAAGGACAATATGAAAGTAAAATCTCCTTGATCTCAGTGTAGTTGACATGTTTTCCTAAAATATTCTGGGGCACATTAATGCAATGGGTTTCTATGTCTGTTTTAAAATACCAAAGAGAAGAATTGGTGAAAGGATATTCTGTAGAAGAGTGGGAGTCCTTGGCTGAAAGAGAAACTTGAGTACTTGATATCATGTGCTTGAAGTCACGTGTTGTAATGTGTCCTTCTGTGGTTTCTGAGCTGGTGGCTGAGGGAGAGCAGGCTGTAAATACTTCTCCCTTCTCCACTTATGTGGTCAGTTAAAGCTTGATCGAACTTTTATTTAGGACTTGACCACTGAATTGGCAAATTAAGCCAGCTTTCCTGCTTCTCATTTGAGTTTACTCTTAAGAAAAAAAAAGGTAAAGTGAATCTACCTGTTCCTGCTTAAGTGTTTTAAATTGGGATGCACTCTAAGAGGCATGTTCTAAAAGAGGATCTGAAAGTTTTGGTAGACTATTCCAGGAGAAAGATTTTTCTTCCTCTCTTTGCAGTCGACTTCTGAAGAATTAATGACACTCCTTTGGAAAGGCTGAGCCCAGTACAATCCATTTATGTAAAACAATCTTTGCTAAAACTGTTTATTTTTATTAGCAAATATGTTAAAGCATCTGGTCTTACTTTGCACTGTTCATGGATGTTTCCATTAGCCTTTAAAATACTGAAGACATTCCTGAAAAGGCTTAATTCTAAGCCTGAGCTCAGAATACATACCAGAAAGTGTACAACCCTTGCTCTGGAGGGCATCTAACAGCCCCACTTGGCTTGCTGCAGCTCTGTTTGTCAGCTTTTGCTTCCTCTGCAGGTGGTTCGGGATGCTCTGTTTTTCCATGCACTATGTCAGAATAATGAATTGATCTTTAGGTCCAGATGCATCCTATTCCAGTGCCTCAATTTCCCTTTTGTGCTGCCTCAGGTAATCTTACTATGGTTCCTGTTTCTTCCGTAAAGGCTTTCTTAAAGGTCTTTTTCTGCTCCAGTGTGCTGGTTCATCGTTCCACAGTTATTATCCTCCTTGAGCCCAGATTGTGCCAGGAGGGCCTCTCTGCAGTTCTTTGCCCTAACTTGTCTATCTTCTTGTATGCATCCCTATTGAGAAGTTACAGGAAATGACATAGTGAACTCCAAATGAGTTCTCCTGACCTAACAGAAACATTGCCTCCCTCCTTCCCACAGTCTGCTCTGGGTCATCTGATCCCCAGCTGACCAGATCAGCTGTTGCTGTGTGGGAGCCTGGAAAAGGAAGGATAAATTGACCCTTGCTTCCTTTGAAGATCCCACTGCTTTGGGTGTTTGGAAAACTACAGCCAACAAAGCCTGCTTTTGTTATCTCACACAAACTGAGCTCAAATGTATGACTGAAAGGATTATGCCACACTAGGTTACTAAATATATTTTTGCATGACACTCTTAGACTAAAAAGAAAAACACAATGATAGCTATCTCCAGTAATGACAGGAATACCTTCTCTTAGTGGACATCAGTGCCAGAACTTTATTTTAGTACCTTCGAAGTCATTAGTACAGAAAACAGTGCTGCAGCTGTCTTGGCAGGCTGTGCTAGGAAGAAGTGCAGTTCCTAATTTAGTGTGTATCTGATTGATGCATTTGAAAGTGGCAATTCAGCCTGGAAGCAAAAGAGGATTGAAAGCTGGTGCTGAGCACAGTAGGGTTTAGCTTATGGTAGCTCAGAGTTACTTCATTCTGCACATAGGGGAAGTGTTCACCCTGTGCCCTGAGAGAATTGGATTGCAGGGTGGTCAGTGTTGCAGCCTGGCTGCTTGTTGCTAGAAGGAGTTGGAAAATAAAGGTATATTTTGAAATAGGTGCCTTGCTGTCTTGAGGCTGTGGAACTTTGACTGGCCTACTAGCTAAAAAGCAAGTTTTGTACCTGGGAGAACCAACTGAAAATGTTCCCAACCAGCATTATTTTGGTCTGTCCAGGTCTGGTTTAGATTTTAGCTTATCTAAATAATGATCTGATGCTTGGGCTGGGAAGCTTTTGTGACGGCAGTGGTTACTATTGGATCACTTCAAATAAAACTTTAAATCTGAAAGCTTGTTCTTACAGGCACGTGGTTTGCAGTGGCTGTGATACTTAAAACTGTCTTGCAGCAGTGTTATAGAGACAGCAAGAGCCTGAGGGAAGCATGTTCCTTTGGCCTCTTACTAGAGATTCGTGGGGAAAAATGGTTGCATTGCAGCATGTGCTGAGGCCTGCCAAACCCCAGGAATTGTGGTTATTGCTGCACTGCAAGCTGTATCTCCTTGATTGGGATAAATCTGGAAGCTGCAGTGGGGTTGCTGAGTCTAATCATGGTTCTGTGTGCCTGTTGCCTTGAGACATGGCTATATGAGTATGACCAGGACAACTATGTAAAAAGCTTGGTGAAAAAATAGATTTAGTATAAGCTGAAACTTTCCTGTGGTGACAGGGGATGGGCTGTTGAAAAAAGTGTGTTATGTTAAGGCTCCTGCGTTCTTCATCTTATGGCTTTTTTTGTAGATGTAACACACCTAGTTAGGTTTGTTAGGTTTGCTGTTCTGAAGATAGAAATGTTGCTGGCAGAGGCAGATAGATACACTTTTATTGCATGCGTGGACTTGGCAAACACTTGTGACCTTTCTAGGTTTGTAACATACACCAATGGAAAGCCTGGAAAAACACTGGCTATCTTTTTGCTTCACTAAAAGTGTTTTCTTAATTTTTTTTTTTTCAGGTAGTGACAAATGTCCATTTTATGGAAAACTATTTGATGCACGTTGACCTTAAAGCAAAGGGTTAAGCAGTCTCACGTGGCTGCTTTTTGTCCTGGAAAGAATCAGCAGTGAAAGTTAGGCTGTCAGCTTTGTTTGCATTTCCCAGCTATTGTGCACTTGCCAGCATCTTCTAAACGTTTTAAATGTAGCTTTTGTATTTTCCTAATGCATAACATTTGTATGCAGTGGTTTTTGTGAGGATGCCAAAGCAGCCATATAGTAAATATTTAATAAGAATAGTAAAGATTTCTTGTTCTCAACAGACTAAGTTCTGATCTAAAGGAAGTGAAATTGCCATTTTAAATTATTTATGAAATGCTGCACATAAGGAGATACTTTTTGTTTGCTTTATTACACGTAGATGGCAGGAGTAAAGGTCAGTTTAGTTAAGACATAAATGGTGTGGGTGGGTTTTAAGCATGATAAAAACCTAAGTAATCCTACTTTTATGGTTGCGAGGGATATAGCCTCATCCAAGATGGTAGCTGTAGTACAGGCTGGATGATGGAAATTCTCCTGTCACTCCGTACTTCAGCTGACTCAATTTTTGGAGACCTTGCTTTGTAACCCTTTATCTGAAAAGCATGAACTGTTTGCTTGAAAGTCTTAATAATGAAACTGTCACTTGTACTAAAAAATTATTTTTTAAGATGGCAGATGTGTATCAACTCTCATGGGAACGTGAATTTCCCTTGTGCTTTACTAGTAATAAAAGAGAAATGATTATTGGTATATCTATAACTTCAGTGTAAGGAGAAAGTAGGTGAAGCAGGTGTGGTTGATGCTTTGAGCATCTAACAAAACATGCAAAAAGTATTCTTTCCTCTTTGTTTAAATGCAGAAGGGACTAGGGAAGAAGTGAACAGAAGTAGTGAGGTGTGGAAGGTAAAGGAGACTAAAGCTGTTACTGAAGAAAGAAAAAGAAACCAGTGGGGGTATCCCTCTGTCCTGAGACATAAAGCTTCAAGTGCAAGTCCTTGGTTGTTTAGTCAGTTGAAACACCCAGAATCTGTCCCTTCTCCCTTCCCTCACTATTAGTGTTTTGATTTCTGTTGTTTGGAATGAAGAGTGTTAAAAGAAGAGGAGAAATGTGAAAATTTCTGGAGACGTAGGGGCTTACTGGGTTTTCACAGTAAGGGCCCAGTATTTGAGGATTTAGCCCTCTGCAAAGAGTGGGCATCACCGCTTTCAGCATTACCATTTTCAAAGGTGTTTGGTTCTTTTATGGGTGTTTGGTTGTTGGGTTTTTAGTTTGTTTTCCCTGGGGACCACAGCTCTTTTTGTGGATAATAAATATTTATTTTAAAGCTGAGTCTGTGCTAATGATGGGAGGACATGTACTGAGATGGCCTTTACCCAGCTCACTGTAGACCTTTAAATGTAATGCTGGTCTGGTGAGAAGCTCCTGTAGTTTTTAAAGCATTAAATAAAAAGGAATGAGCAAGATTGCCTGGCAAACAATTAAGGGCTGTACGTGAGAGGAATAATACTTCTTAAAGTGAAAAGCTCAAACATGCTTTTTAACATACCTCAACTTTGCAGTTTACTTTTGATGTCGGGATTTTCTTTTACTTCCTAGTATTAATTTTCTTTTTTGCTTATTATGCTCCAAACAAGAAACTAAGTTGTCTTTTATAAGCTTGAGTGTATCTGGAGTGAAAACACATTGTTGTATTTAAAAACACATTAATATGTTCTGCAACTTTTAATATGAGTTATCCAAACTCACTTCTCCGCAAAGGAGGAACAGATTCAAAGTAGTACCCATGGAAGTTAAGCTCCATAAAAAAACCAAGTTCCTGCTTTTATATTGCATCTCAGTGGGCTTGCAGTTCTCTCTTCCTCTGTTTTCTGTTCAAATAAAGCCATTCTGAAGCCCTTAGTATGTGCTTATATCTGGCTGGCTGTTTGCCACTTCTGTAGAAAGTGAGCTTTCAAAATAGTAGTTCAAGGCACAAACATTATATTTCTCCTTAAATAATGCTACCTCTGAAAATGCTGATAATTACTCTGTTTTATGAGCCTGTTATTTTTTTAGTTTGGGTGAGATAGAGTAAATCCCTGCTATTGAGAGGTGGTTTGTTTTTTGTGTTTTTTGTTTTTTTGTTTTTTGGGTTTTTTTTAGTTTTAGAGTATAAGGTAGTCTTAATAAATAGACATGAATATTATCAAATATGTTACTGCGATTTTTAATGATCAGGGTTTTTAAAATCACTAGGTTTGACTTAAATCTACTGTGATTTGCTTTAAATTGTGGTGGTGTGTGTATAAGTGGGGACACCTGAGGTACACGAAATATGATGGGATTGAACTCACCTTTTTCACAGTGATAATCCTTCAATATAAGAGGCATGAAAGGAGCTTTTGCCACTTGTAGGAAATGTATCTGCTAACTCTTGATGTCTTTGGGGGGACTGAAATAGAGCCTGTGAGTTAACTTTCTACACTTGTGCATGTTGTATCTTTAATGAAAGACATGATAGGAGACGTGTGCATATTAATATTACTGGACCTGGAAAGAGTTACTGGACTTCTTGTGTTCTGAAACATTCTATGAAATAGACTTGACAATTTATTTTAAGCTGTTTCCTTTTGGGGCAATAAAGATGTAGTTGTATACTGTGAGTTTATTTATGTGTATACAAACATACACATATAAAACTCTTTTTGTGGAAACAAATTGCATGTTTTAGATACCAAAGATGTAGATGTTCAGAGGAGAAAATGAAATGTGAGAGCTGTCGCTGTTTAAAGTCTCCATATTCCTCTTGTAAGTAGCCCTTTCCATTTCCCTTATTTGAATGCACCAGTTCTGCTTCTGAAATAATTTCTCTGTTTCCCAAATAATAAAATGTTTTTGGTTTTGTTTTGCATGCATTTTTTTAATGTTGCTTCCCATGTCTACTGCAGAAAGAGCAAATGGCTTTAACAAAAGAAACAGCCAATTTCTGACTCATGTCTGGTTGAATCCACATTTGGGTTTTTCTGCTTCTGTGTCTGAGCTTCTGAGGAACCTGTTTCTTTCCTGGGTTTCATGCTCAAGAGTCTTTTATGAGCAAATATTTGCAGTTCTCTGCTGTCCTTTCTTGTCTGAATTTTGAGACCTCTTCCTGGCTTTTAGCATACTCTATTAGTTTGCTCCTTTTGTAGGAAGGCTCATTGTTTCCTCCAGTTTGGAGGAAAAACCTGTCTCTCTTATGTAGGAGCCTTTCTGAGCCTTTCAGGGCTGCCTCAAAGCCTGTTTATCGCCTGGTAAACTAACAGCAGAATTGATCTGACTTAAGTTCTTAAGTGGGTTGTTTTTGTTACAACTTAACTTTGTGTATGCTTGTGATTCTTCAAAGTGCCAAAATGGGTTTGCTTGTAGAGAGTGAAGTGTTGAAACACTCATGACATTGAGCCAAACATAAATCCCACCAGTTTTACTCTGCTTATATGCAGAATAACCTCAGGATATGCTCTGCTTTCAGTGGAACCTTTGGGGTTTTTTTGTTGGGTGTTTATTGGTTTTTTGTTTGATTGTTGATTTGTGGTTTTTGTTAGTGTGGGTTTTTATGGGTTTTCTTTTTTGTGTAAGGTGATGGTAAGAAAGGAACATTGAAATAAAGTACTGTTCTTGCTAGGTTTCCCCTCTTATTTCAGGGAGTTAAAGTTACTAGTTTACATAGCTTTCTAATTAAAAAAGCATCCTGGAGACAGGGTAATAAAGTAGATTATTCCAAAATGGTTAATGATCAGCAAGCTATGCTTTCAATAAACAGTATTGTCCATTTAGCAAATGCTTTTCTTGTAGGTCTTAGTACTCCTGAATATTTGTTTGACTAGTTGCAGGTGCATGGAGACTTTTGTGTTGTCCTTGAGATCTATGCATGCTTTCTGTGTTCTAATGTGGGTCATGCATTTACCAGTTCTGATGTAATAAAAACAATTCTCATGGAAAAGTAGTAGGTAAGTGAAGACTTGCACTTGGGTATGGTAGGGAAGCAGAGAAGGAGCAAAACTTTAAAAATGATGCAAAACAGTTGTTTATCAGAGCATATCATGTCGTGGATTTGGACTTTAATTTCGTACTTCAACTATTTGAAATGTTTGAAGAATTAAATACTTGGCAGTGTTAATCGGCTTAAATGTACATTTCAAAATTAAACCTAAGATAATGCTTAGACCCAGTTCCACAGGTTACTGAGAGATGCTTGTTCCTTGCATGAAGAGAGCTCTTTCTGAAAGCTAGGAATCTGGAGAGAATTGGGGTGTCAGGAAGTGTGAGGAGCTAAGATAAGTAAGGATTGTTTTTCTGGTTATTTCTGCAGAAGTCCCTGAAGGCTCCTGTTGCAGCACAGTTAGTTTGAAGAATGCCTCCCTGATGTAAAGTGTGTTTTGTTCTCTTGATTAGCAATATTGCCATTTAACTCAGTGCTAACATTAGACTCCTCTACTACTACAGCAGTATATGATAAAAGCCCTATCAGTAGAAGCAACTGCTCAGTAGTAATAACTCCTTCCTACAGTGCCGTATTTATAACATTGATGACCTGGAGTAATGTGACTCTTGGACTGATATTGCTGCAGTAGAGATGGATATAAATGAGGAAGGAAGAAAGTGTTGCCTGCATAAAGAAAATATTTTCTAAAATCGATACAAGGTTTCCACCTCTTTGTATTTTCCGAATCTGATAGCATTGTGAACTACCATGTCATTTAGTAAAAGGTAAGGTCGCTCAAGTATGCTTAAGTAAATTATTTGAGCTTAGAATGGAGCTTTGGTAATTTTCTTGGCATTTACTGCCCTTTATCACACTCTTGAAAAAAAAATCCCTGTTTTAATCTTAGAGGATAAATTCCTCACAATGTATTGTGATAGTACATACAGATGTTACCCTACTTCTGTGTATTTAAAAAGAAAAAAAAAATCCATTTTTGCTCTAGAGATTTCAGGATGTGCCTCTGATGTAATGTCTGCTTCTTGTGTGTGCATGTTTGAAGCTTTTATATTGTAATGCATCCTGTATGCTGCTGTTATGCTTTGTGGAAAGTAACTTTGCTCCCTCCATTACTGGCACAGCTTTCTAATGTCTCATGGAATGGCCTTTCCTTTCTGTGTTCTCCAGCAGCGATACTGTCTGTGAAGCATCTTCCCTCTTAACTGGTATTATGCACTAGCTGAGTCTGCTTCAAGGGAAAAGTGTTGCTCTCATTTCTCCAGTCATCAAGCCTGCTACTGAGAAAGTGGAGCTTGACAAGTGTCTCCCAGTGGCAAGTAAACATTTGTTCATTGAAATTTTTGGGTTTGTATCTCAATTGTTCTTAAATTTTATTTTAGATTTGTCTTAGACAAAAAAAATAAGACACCAAAAATGGAGGAAGGACACTCAATGGGATCTAGCATGCAGGTTATACTTCTGAAGAACATGTTTATACTGGTTTAAACCTTGAGAGGCAAAAATGATAGATTGAGTTATTACATCAGGTCATCTGGGCATCTTAGAGCTGAAAATGGCATGCAACTAATAGCTTTACTTTCTCAAGAGACCTTGAAGAATAGAGTGACTAAAAGAATAAAACTGTTAGATATTTAGGTAGCAATTGTAATTCTGTTACAAAATAAGATTATTAATCTTTATTTTGGTATTCTGACTGTGTCAGAGTTTGTAGACTAAATTGTAAGAAGGCAGCTATTTAGCTATTCATGCCTGGTTTGTAGGAGGATAAGCCATTATGTATACAGCTGGTATCAGATGAATTAGAGCTTTGTAGAAACAGACATGTGTGGTGCCCCACCCCAGTCCAATATGTAAATCATTTAATGCTTTCAAGAATTCTTGTAATTTTGACCTTGGGAGATTAGCAAGGTCAGTACTGGGCATGCTTGAAGACTTACCAAGGAAGTAAATGCTAGTGAATTGCTGTCTGTTTCCAGATCTGGTTGAGCTGGAGGAGTTTATTTCATATGCAGTGTGAACAGAGAGTCCTAGACCGGATAAGCAACTTAGCCAGGGTCCCTCAAACCTAATGGTGACAGTGAAAACTAGAACGTGGCTAGTGAATGCTCTCAATAAGACTAGGCTTTCTGATAAAACTGATAACCTAAAATGAAGGTTTTAGTCTTTCAGCACCATCTGTTGTGCAGGGCAGCAGCAGGTGGTCTGTCCATGGAGAGGACTGGCAGAAGTGGCTGGGTGTGCTGCAGGGTGGGTGGAGCTCTGGTGGCAGTGAAAGAAAGCACTGTGGAGTTATTTGCCTGCTGTCACTTTCTCCCTACCTGATTTCCATTCAACCATTATCAAGATGTTCACGCTGAGAAGTCTGTACTTAGACGACAAGTTAAGAAAAGACATATCTTTGCCTAATGTTTTAAAATTACTTAAAGTGTGTTCGGGCTGAGATTTCAGATCAGCTGCAAGTATCTTAATTTCTTATGTTTACCACTGTCCCTTTCTTTAAAAGGCTGAGCCAAGTAACACAACTCAAGCTTAGGATGTCTAGCTTTGACTCCCAAGGTTTGCAGAGGTAAGCGATGTGATACTCTAATTGCTTAGTGCACGTGCACCAATTTATCAAAGTTACTACACCACTCTAATCTCACACGTGATTTGTCTGTCTCCTTCAACTATACTCGATACCTGCATGTGATACCTCTTGTGGTTGATGATAAGGTAATGCACAGCTCAACTGTAGCTTCATGTGGAAAAGAACTGGAAAAAGCAGAGAATACTTGTATGGAAAATAACTAAGTTTTCACTTCTCCAAAATCAAGTAGTTGATTTTAACTAAACAAATGAAAGCAAATTCAAGCTACTACCTTTTAGCTGTTTTTATTTGGGGGAGTGGCATATCTTTGGGCTTATGGATTTCCTTAAGAGACCTCCCTTCTAGGTGAGCACCTGAAAGCCATCCAATTTGTTGTTTTGATTGTAGTGCCTACAGTAAAGGAGTCTGCACTGGATGGGGGAGCAGTCCTCTGCTTCTTCTGTGCAGGTGCTGTGCAGAGTTGGTGAGCAGTCTCTGGCTTTACTCACATTTTAGGTAGTGCAATTTAGACTTCACCTTTTTTTTTCTTGTGACTGTTCATGATTTCACTGGCTCAAATGCAGGTTTTACATGTTGGGGCATGCTGAAGTGTGTGTATCACCAGCTGTGCTTACAAAGGTGGTTTTTCCATAGAAGAGGGGAGGAACGACATTGCTTTGAGCAAAGCAGAAACTGACAGGGTTGAACAGCGTCAGAATAACAATGAAACTCCTCTAATTTTGAGGTCGAAGGTTCTGTTTGATTGCGTCCTATACCTTTGGATACTCATATTTCTTCTAGTCACAAGAAAGAGTTGAAATAGAACAAAAATGAAAAACTGTGATTAAAAAATTTAGTTCTGTTTAACAGCGTATTTATTACAGTTAGTTTGCTACTCGTGGTAGTTTTCAAAACAATGGTTTGAAACCAAGAAGCCTCCAAAGACTTGGGAAAAATTATCACACTTAAAAAAAAACTAGACAAAGACTCAAATTCTCTGTCCTTCTAGAAGCAATGACTATGTAATCTGACAAAAAATGAGCATACTGTAATCTAATATGTCATTTTTGGTGTAATAAGAAAGCTATTCCATGCTCTACTTCCTTTCATGCTATTAATAAGAGGCTGCCACATTATATTACTTTGTTCCTGAGCTGTGACTTAAATTTTTCACCCTTCAAGCAGGCCAAATTCAGTGATCTGATGCCCACTACATTTATTTCATACAAAAAGTCAGATGAAGTGACAGAATAGCTGCAGGTTATGAAACTTTGACATTTCAAGAGGATGCAACAAAAGGCATCAGACTTTGACAAGCTAGTGAGCTACATCAGAAGTGCCTAACAGAATGTAAAAGTTGCACTGTACTTTAATTTGATGTGTTAATAAATGGAATGCCAGTAATTTGTTGCATGCTAACATTTTTAATGGAAGCATATATCTGAATATGTAGAAAGCATATCCCACCCAGAGAGCATCTGGGCAGAAATCAGTTTGAGACTGTAAGTGAGGATTGCCAGCTGCAATATTCTTACTGAACTTTGGGCATTTGTTAACACCTGCTCTCGGTGTAGGTAGCTTTGTCTGCTGTTTTGTTTCAACCAAGTCTGGTTTTCTTAGGACTATTATGATAAGACATGAGATTATAGAATCATTTAGGTTGGAAAAGATCAGAGAGTCCAGTCATTAACCTTACACTGCCAAATCTACTACTGAACTGTAGTAGAGTGGGGTTATATTAATGCCGTGCTGTTAGTAATTTCAAGACCCCAAAAAGTTCATACAGACCAGTGTGCAAACAGGTGTCTCAGCTTGCCAGTGAGAAGGGTTAAACAATGATGATAGAAAAGGGGAGTTGAAAGAAGCCAATATTGAGCAAAAGACATGCTTCAGGTAAGCAACAAGCTTTTTGGCTATTCTCGAGAACAGTCTAGTAGTGTCAGAGAAGATGAATGCAGAGTGCTTGGCTGTAGGGAGCTGGTGGTGACACTGAAGTGGTTCATGAAAGACATGGCTGAGAAGGAGCTGTCAGGGCAGTATTTGAGGAGCAGGATTGCTGAATGATGGTGTTGTGCTGTTAGACCTCCCAGGAGCTAGCAAAGGGGCTAAAAGGTTTTTCTGTGGAGAACTATTGGGAAGCGTAGGAATGAGCAGTGAATGGGCAGGCAAATTAAAAATGCAAGGATTCCTTTTTGGTCTCAGGGATTGGAGATGCACTCTGCCTGTTGTCAAAATCTGTAATGAAATTTAAAAAGTATGCTAGCTTTATTGTAATAAATTTTTTATCATTCCTTAAACTGAAAGCTGTAGAAGAAAAGGGGGTTTTTTGATAGTATTTCACTGAGTGAGGAAGGGCCAAGGAAAATACTTCTGTCCCTTTTTTCTTGTTACCTCTTTCCTGAATTTTAATGTATTGCCAAATTAGGTTCTCTTAAATGGTATATAAAATGGTATATAAAAATAGACAAGCTGACAAAGCATGGAACCTTGTATACCTTTACCAAAATGCTGTGTGCCTTTTGAAAAACATAGTGGACTGAAACAACAATTTTAAAATGAGCAAGCTTATGCTGTAAGTGTTTTGAGAAACTTGATGGAAGAGAGATAAGCAATGAGACTGCAGTATTTGGGTGTGAATATATAGGAATTGCATTATAGATTAGTTTAAATTGATTGAAATACATCTTAAAAGGAGAAGGGGGTTAATACTATTGCTGTTTTGTTGACTGTTTGATAGTGTAGCTGTACTGTTAGCCACATAATCAGAATACTGACAATTACTTAAAATGCTAGAAGACATGAAAAAAACAAAAGGAAAAAGTTCTGGTAAAAGTAGTACAGTTCATTTACTCAAGACAGAGGAGGAGGAACAAATGTCACTACTAAATGTGGTGGAGACTATTTATTTCAGGTATCAAGGATGGTTTTTGATCATCTACCTTGATGCGAAAAGAGGAAATGTTAATCTTGGGCAATGCAGGAAGCCTTATTCAAGATGTTACTTGGCAGTTATCTTGAAAACATTACTTGTGTTGTGTTGTTATATGGCATTCCTGTATGAACAAAAATATTCCCAAAATTTTTGTAAGACTTACTCTTCCCCTTCCCAAAAACTAAGTCAAGCCTCAGACTCAGTGAAGCCAAGTAAGAAGAAATGAAGAGGTAGAACTGTGAGGGTGAGTCTTGCATGTCAAGACAACAGATTGGAGACTTGGAAGTAACACATGTCAAAAACAAAAAAAGCCCAAAAGAACCCAACAGACTAAATTGAATGAAAAAAGCTGATGCTAGAAATCCTTCAAAGAGCAGAACTGTTTGAAGAATGACAGGTTTAAAATTAAAACCCTAAGATAATTACTGACATAGCACTGACATTTGGAAGAATGTGAGGAATGCTGTAGTCTGTTCAGTGGTCAGCACATCAGGGAATTCTTAAGGAAGGTGCTTTTACAGCAGAGAAGCCACAGGAGTTTTGCAGAGGTATTCACTGTTGGAGGACTGTACATGAATTCTCAGACTGAAGAATTTCTTACAGGCACGGTGAACAAGATCTTTTTAATTAATGTGTTGAGAGGCAATCAGTATAAATGAATAGGACATCATCCAAACCAGCTAAAATTCACTCAAGGCGTAAAATACCTCAGACATGGAAGTGTCTGATTTTTTTGTCAGAAGTATGTGGCCCATTAGTTACAACAGGCTGTGTGTACCAGAGGAATGGAAGCTGCAAATGTGACACCACAGTGACCTAGGAAAGAAGTGAGTGTTTCAAGAAAGTAGAGTACCATAAAAAAATTTTAAGCATGTTAAGTTAAAAAAAAAGACAGCCTTTTTTAGCTAGAAGTCATGCATTGTAAAGCAGTTAGAATCCTTGGAGGGGGCAGGGAGGGAGAGGAATAAGTATATTGCTGGTATAATGCACTTCGATTTATAAAAAGCATTTGACAAGACCTCCTGCCAAAGGCTTTTAAAGGAAATCAGCTGCTGTGGATTAAGAGGAACCACCTCCTGTTGTATTAATAACTGGCCAGAAGATGAGAAAAAGGTAAGACTAAATGATCAGTTTCCACAGAGGTCTTTGCAATGGGATCTTCAAGGATATGTGCCCTCAGCAAATTCATACGTATTCTAGACAAAAGAACAAAGTGTGCTAACATTCAGCTAGGAATGCAAAATCACACAGCACAAAGTTAGTTGTGAGATGTTCAAGAAGAATTTAAAAAGAGACAGATACTGGACAGTAAATAACTCCTGGGATTCAGTATCTGCTAATTGTAATGCCTACTGCAGGAGGAGGATGAAAACAGCTCTGATTATATGTCTGCTTTAACACAATCCTAGTTAGTTGTGAATCTTTGGAAGAAATGTTGTTGTCTTGTGGGCAAGTCTTTCAAGGTATAAGCTTTGAAGGCAGAAGTGTTTAGGAAAGGAATAGGGAGTAGAACAGAAAAGATCATTATTGTCTTTCCTTGGTGTACTGTATGCTGTATCCATCTTTGGTTACTGTCCATGAGTAACACTAGTAATGGTGACTGGGATAATCACCGTGGCCTGGCTTCCATTTGAGAGAAGGCTAAACAGGATTGAGCAGTGAAAGTTTGTGGGTTAAACTTAAGCATGAGGTTCTTCTGAAAAAGGGACCCAAAAGATGTGCCTCTGTGCTTTTTTTTCCCCCCCTTTCTCTAGTAAGTCCCACCACTTTATTGCAAGATAATTTCCATTACATTTATGATACTAAAAGACGCTTTGCAGAGGAGATTTTATAGAGGAGGTCACAGAAGATCTTAGGAGAGTCCTGATCGGTTTAAGAATTAATGCTAAATATAAAAAAATAAAGCACTGCAAATATAGCTGACTTTTCAAGGATATCATGTAGAGTGCCTGTAATTCTGCTGTCTGTGAATTATTGTGTCCTGTGTAAAACTTACAGGATTTGGGTTTCCATTAACTACCTATAGAAATACAAATGTGGACTAACTTGAGCCCATGGACTTTGAAACCTGAAAAACAACATTCTTTATAGAGGTATTAATCACCTACAGCCCTGATTATCTACTTCAGGAGAAACCGTAGTAAAAATTCTTTAAAACAAGAGCAGCTTTAATTTAGTCACCTTCCTCCAGGCCCAAAGTAACAACTCTGGTCTCCTCTTCAGAGACCTTGCTGAGTGTTTCTGGGTCAGGTTAATGGCTAAAGCACTGCTGCTTTTGTGAAGAATACAGGTGTTACAAATTCATTTATGAAAATATTCCTGTGTGTCACCCTGAATGAGTCACCAAATGGACTAGCAGAATAGTTGCCTCCCTGTAAGCTGTGGTGGTTGATGACCACCTACTGTAAATTGCTGTCAGGTATTATGGGTAGTAGAAGAAAAAAGCTGATCATCCAATGTAAGCTGCCAAGACTAATTTTCATTTTAAATTTGATGTAAAGGAGTGAGGTTATTAACCCTTTGTTTCATTTCCCCAAATTGCTAATAGAAATTTCTGAACAGTTTTAGTGAAGTGTATAAAGGGAGATAAAATGTGGGTCACTTTTAAGTGGTGGGGGGGAAAAAGTTCCAAACTAAGTTGTATCTCGTCAGAGACAGTCTGGCTATAACATTATGCTGGTTTTCCACATGGGTTGTTGTTGTTGGTGGTTTTTTTTGGTTGTTGTTAAAATTTATGTTGAGACACATAATACAAAATTGCAAAGGGAAATTGATACATTTTTTTGTTTACTGAGTTATAAATTGTATCACAAGAGAACTGCTTTTGAAGGATTTTGGTTTTTCTCCTCAAATTAAAACCTGTGAAAAAAAATATATAGTTGAGACTTCTGGTATGCTTGAATCTTTTAGAACTCAGAATTATCTGCAAATCTGTGAAATACTAGCTTTTCTCCATATAGAATAAATCATTTAGCAATAAAACCTGGTTTTTTGATTTTGCTTTTTTTAAAATCTTAGTATAATTTCCTGACCTAACATTGTGGGATTGGGTGTCTGTTTAATGCTGTAAACTTATATTTTTCACTTATTTTTGTTGAACTGAGACAATAGTCAAATTTTGTATATGGAGATGAGAATTGACTACCCTCTTCTCTTAATGACTGATGCGCTAGACTCTGTCTTAATAATGAAAGTCACCTGAGTATTAAGCAAGCTAAATACAGCTATTTCAAGTTAAAATTTTTGTGAACTCTTGTGAAGATTATTCTGTTTTTATCTATATAAAGAAAGCAGCTTTTACAAAAGCCTATCAAATATTTCCTGTTAGTAGTCATGGTCGGACTTTCAGAGCAGTTTGAAGAACAGTACTGCCACAGCACTGCTCTTCAGTCTTTGAACATATAGAATTTCTTCAAGGCTTTCTTGTAGAGAGGAATTTTTAAATTCCATTTTAAAACACTGTAGTCCATACCAGATCCAGATTTTTTTGATAAAAATGAAGTTTTGCAATCTTAGTCCTGGTTGTGTTTATTGCAGAGGAAATTTATTAATGTTTCTGGGTGTAAATTCAAATGTTCATTGTTTTTCTGCAGTTACAACTTCAAAAATTATTCTTATAGGAAGATTTTGTTAGTTTGTGCAAGAATTTATGTGAAAATAAGCTATGACAGGATTAGGTCTGCAGAGGGAAGGAACAGGTTCTCCTTTAGGGACTATGACTGTTGAAAATAATTTCTCTAAAGGTAAAAATGTTTGACTTCATTTGCAATTTGTATGCACATGCCAGTCTTGTCTCTAGGCAAAATGCTTCATTTAATCAACCCCTGATAATTCCTCATCTGTTGGAAATACCCAAATCTGTTTAAATACTTAGGATTCATATTATTTTGTTTGCTAAGTCTGACAGTATACTGAAACATGACCACTAAATTTCTTCTGTTCGTTTTGTCTAGCTTCTTCGTGGTTTACCATTTATATAGTAAATTACTTAAGCCCTTTTTCTACTTAAGTATTGTTAAACCAGCTAATGCTGTATAATGTGGGTCACTGCCTAAAATTATGTATACTACTCAATTATCTGAACAGAAGGAATGATGTGAAGAGGGGAAGATTGATACTCTTTCTGAAAAGCAGGCTTTTGCCACTTTTTGTTTTCTTAATGCTTGGGATTTTTTTCCTTAAGACATTGCATACATTGAACGGTTGAGATTTAACTTAAAATATCTTCCTAAAAGGACAGGGTTCAGACTTCTCTTTTTTTCTTTTTATAACTAAGAATAAGTCTTGGTGATTCTGTCAAGTTTGGGTGGCTCTATTACTGGAGGAAGGAGGTTTGCATGATGTTTTGCTCATGCCAGTGCAGAAATTGTCTGGAGAATTGTGTCGTTCATCGAAGGATTAGCATTTCCCGGTTAGAGAATATCCTCTCAAAGCTGAAATCACTATTTTCTAATGTGTGGAAAGAACATGGTTTCAGATTATTTTGGGAACTTCTATAGCCTCTTTTTAAAATTAAGATAGAGAAACATCTGTGCAAGTGGATTGCAGTATTTGTATCGCTGCTTTTGAAAGAAAAAGCTTTTCAGTTGTGGCAGAAATAACGTTACGTGTTTATTTCCACAAAACAGAAAATGCCTATGGAAAATGACAATCTTAGAGATGCTTATGAAGTAAATACTTTATCTCTGCATATTGTTTGAGTATAACCATTTGCTAATAGAGCACGTATTTCTTAAATGGATTTCTCTCAGGAATAGAATTGGTTCTCTGTTTGTGTTGTGTGTAGCTCCCTTTTTAATGTGGCATCATATTTACCAGGAACTTCATTTTAGTGACAACTAAGTGTGTCAGATTTATTTTAAAAGAAACAGTTTTTCAGAGGACTTCTGCATATTTGCTGTTTTCATTTTCATGACTTCTCTTTTACTTAAGTGATTTCTTTTCCTCTTCATTCCATCCTCTCTTGCTTATTGTATTCAGTTATATGGTGCTGTCTTGCAGATATTACTGTTGCCTGGAAGGGCTCAGGAGTTGCATGGAAAATGAGAATATACTGATCTTCTTATGCTCAGGGCACACTTCACCTCTTGAGATTATTCTCTTCCTTGACATTAATTCTTTTGTCTCACTCTACACATGATGTATTTTTGTTCCTATGCCCATGCTAACCTATTTTCTTTGCTCAGAATGTATTTTGTTGAAGCTGGATTTGAATGTCATATCTATTTCTTCTTGTTTCAGAAGAGTGAAATTCTTTCCTCTGATGTCTATCTCTGGTGAACAGTCATGTCTGAAGAATGCTTTACAGCACTAATGAAATTAGGCAGGATATTGTGAACTTTGTCTCAGTTGAGTACTAAATAAGCTTCTGAAGAAATGTATTAAGATAATTTTTATATTAATTGCCATGTCCTCACAGTGAATTCTGTGTGGTTTTGCTGTCTTCCCAGCTGCCTTTGTCATACATGTTAGTACTGTGCCATGAGTCTGGGTGCCTTACATATGTATGTTTGTGTTTACAGTTAAGATAGAGTTTAAAGCCTTGATTACACTTAAAGATAAATTCTGACATAGCTGCTTTACAGAGATGGTGTGCAGTCAACCTCATGTTAGGTAATCCGTTGGCGTAGGTTCACATTTCTTAATCTTCTGTTGCTTTTGTCTGTTCCCTCATTTCCTATGACCTAAGAGTTGTCTGCCTTTCAGTGCTGAACACAGTTCAGTTTTGGCAGTATGTGGCTCATACCCAGGGAGCCATCAAGGATGCCTGGCTGTGATACTGTTAGCAATTACCAAGTATGATACTAAAGTTTAGGGATCACTACAACTTCTGCTCTTGCTGCCTGCAGCCACTAGATAGCTGGTGTGTGGTCTGTGAGTCAAATACTGTTAGAAGCCATGAAATGATTTGATGTGGTACTTTGTGCCATGGTCTGGTTGACAAGATGATGATCAAAGGTGTTGGACTCTGATCTTGGAGGTCCTTTCCAACCTTAAGGATACTATGATTCTGTTTTTCTAAGCCTGCTATAAATATTTCTAGCACACTGGTTATATCTCTTGCTTACAGTTAGGCCATTATTGTAGTGGAGACTTTTGTGGGAAGTTGAATGTGTAAATATTGATATGTCAGCCCCCCAAAGTACTATTTATGGGTCTTTCCAAGGCTGAAGTAGATAGCTTTCCATTAGCCAAAGCTTAGAAAGTTTAGACAGCTGTGCCATTTTTTGCTGTGGTTTCCTTCACCAGAATAACCTGTTATACTTAAAAAATTCAGTGAGTACAGCACACACAAAGTGCCTCTAAGAAGTAACGTCACCTTCTGAGGCAGAAGATACTTCTATGCAATTGCTCTCAGCTTCTTATTCCTTATCTGTATCTTCGGGCAGCAGCTGTGTAGTCAGAAAGCAAGATCACTTTGTGCTGACGCTATGACACAATGTTGACTTGATCATACTGAAGCAAGAACAGAAGTTGCTTCACTTACCTGTGTTGCAGGCTATTAACAGGGAATTAGGAGGGAAGAACAGGTTGCCTTACGGATAGTGATGGCTGTTTGCATGTTACTTCTAGTTCGTCACCTTTTTAGCCCTAAATATGTTTTGTTGAAATCTTATTGCAAAACTAAGGTAATTACAGCATAATTGTAATTACAGGAAGATGTTTATGAGACTTCTGACATCATGCGTCGTCCGCATGCAATACTATGGGGATACTCCCAGTTTCAGGCACTGTTTTCCTAGGCAGGAGTCCACTGGTACCTTATGGACAGGTTTTTGTTTAAGCAAAGAAAAGCCATGCCACTTGGACTTGTTTTTTAACTCTGGGCTTTTTTGTTCAGTTGAATACTGCTACTTACCCAGAAATGTAAAAGTAATTTCTATAAAAGTTAAATTTAGCTGTGGTGGCTTATCCCAGTGGAGTATCCTCAATGGTAGGCAGTGATATTTTAATGACTGTAGTTACTGTATTGCAGCTTGAAAGCATGAACATTTTAGGATTGTACTATTCTCTTAATGTATTTTGCTGTTTTTCTTGTTTCCAAAGCTGTTCCATAGCAATTAGAAAAGGCTGTCCTATTTCTTACTGTTGAGGTTTTGATAAAGTAGGTGTACTGATCTTCAGCTTTGAGGCTACAGACTGCTAGGCTTAGATAATTGAAATAATAAAGTCTGAGCTTCTTCCATTTGTTTGACAAGTGCATTAGTTTTCAATTCTGATGTATTGCCAGTTCTGTTGACTGCACAGTATGTATATCCAATAAATACAGATGTATAGGTGTAGTCACCTGTCGTGTCGTGTTTGTCAGCAGAAAGTCTTCTGGGATGGAAGAACATTTTAAGTATAGACTAGATAAGCAATTTGAGATGTTATGGTTGGTAGAAACTTTCTAGTAAAACAGATAGCAGGTGATGTTTTTCTAAGCCCTGTTCTGAAATACTCTCTATGGGTGTATTTAATAAAATAAAGGCTCATGTTATTTCAAGTGAGTATGTTTCTGTAATGAAAAATATTTTACGACGTAACATTTTTCAGTGGAATGTTAACACATTTAACAGTGGAAGAAATTTGCAGATTTTAACTTCTCAGTGAGAGAGCATGTTTTTGTGAGCAAATGGTGAGCAGTACCTTCCCTCTCCCGGATGCCTTTTGGCTTTTATTCTTTCATATAAAGTTCCGTATTCCAGGCAGCCAGCCAGCATTTGTGTCATCAGTTTACCAAGTTCAGGAGTTGTTAGAACTTCTTTTTTGTGTTGGAAAGAGTTTTTCTTACCCTTCTTCCCCCCAAAAAAACCCCAAAAAATGAAAAACAAAACCTCTACAAACAACCAAAATTTCACTACTTTGTTTGGAACCTTCATTTTCAGTCAAACTTTACAGACAATTTGTGCATATCTGTTCATAAACCAAACATTTGCTTAGTATTGATTGCTTTTTATTAATTTGTGTTTTAGAGGACAACCACACATTTTTCACACTTAAATTTCATGGATTCCTAGGTTTTCCTAGACAAAGAAGGGTTAGTTTCTTCTCATCACAAAGGCTCTCTGATTATTGATAGAGACCTGCTGCATATCTGGTTTGATGTAGGTTGATCTTTTTTTAGATAAGGAAGGCCAGAATAGTACTTTTTTTTTTTTTTTTAGGTGCCACCCATGCCCTGTAAAATGTTATCAGTACTTTCTCTACAGGCAGCACCTCATCCTTTGGCCCTGTCCCAGCTGATGAACTGCCAGTTTATAGACACAGCTCCTGCTCTTAGTCCTTAGAAGTGCTTCAGCGTATACTCTGTATGATTAAATTTTACTGCTTTTTTTACTACAGTTTTCAAGGTGTTCTAGTACAATATCCCCGTCCTCTTCTGGTGTCCAGCTTTGTGTTGTCATCAAGATTTACCACATTCTTGTGGTTATTTCTGTACAACGGTGTGGATGATCCTCACTTCGCCCAAGCCTTAGTCCTGTTTAGTCCCCAGATGCAGGTGCACTTTGTTTTACTGGCCAGTCTGCACACGTGCCATGCTGAGTGTCATTCAGACACATCACAGCTTCCATGCTTTCATTATCTGGCACTTCTCCACAAAAAAGATTTGTTGTTCTGCTCTGAATTTTATTTGGTTCCCTGTAGTACAGCGCAGAGCAATGGAATCATAAAATGGTTTACGTTGAAAATGACATCTAAGATCATCAAGTCCAACATTAACCCGGCACTGCATAATATTGTGTGTATGTATTTCTTTTGTTCTGGTTCAAAGGAAAAGATAACAGACTTGAGAATCTCTGTTTGTGGAATATAAACACCACCCTCCCTCCACACACACGTTCCCCTACACACCAGCCCATGTAACACTCTCAATCATTTTTGGGGGACTGATACAGAAATAACACATCGAGCTGCAGAGCAGTGTGTGGTCCTGCTGCTGGGTTGATCTTAGACCCAGCTCATGGTTCTGTTACTCTTTTAATAAAGAATAGCCTATAAGCTACTATTGTGTTGACTCATGCTGATCTCAAGTGGGAAGGTTCTCAAGGTAAGGTGTGTTTATGATCAGATTTTTTTGGGTTTTTTGTTAGAATTGCATGTCAGCAAAGAACAGGATGAGCTGGCTTAGTTTTGAGAGCACTGTGTGAGACTTGATTTTTCGATGGAAGTCTTCTGTCAGTATGAATGCAGAAAAGTGCTTTTCCAGGAGGAAGACAATAGAAAGCAACTTTTCATAGCTGAAATGGGTAATATAAACAGTGGAACAGCAGAGAAGGATCTTACTAAAATGTTGGTACATTTTAGGGAAAAAGAGTTCTCATGTATGTCAGCCTTGAGAGAACAAAACTTAGAGATGGAACTACAAGACGTGTTGCAAGGTCTTTTCATATGTCTCACAAAAGAAAACTCTCTTTCTGTTAGGTTGTGGTGTTTGCTTTATTTCCCTTTCCATGTATCCAGGTTGTGGCAATTTAAACTATATTAAAGATGGAGCAAGAGACACATTACATAAGAGGATGCTGCTTGTTGTATTGTATCTGGGTGACTTAACAGCTTATGCTATGACTTACTTTTCCTTCATGGAAAAGGAACCATTTTAATTAATAAAAACATTTTCTTCTAGAATAATCCTGAATCATTCCCACCATAGTTGTTCAGACCATGTTATTTTGAATACAGTTAAGAATGAAGCTGTATAGGAAACTCAACCCCTTTTTTTTTTTTTAACTTGACAGTGTGTAGCACTATATTTAATATGATAATCTGATTCAAATTTTCCTTTGTGATGCCTAGAGTAAAACCTGCAGTATTTGCAATTTGCAGATAAATAGATTGCTTTTTCTCTTTTTGCAGATGTTTAAGTCTTTAATATTAGTGGATATTAGTAGATATCTTGTTTGTTCCAGCAAGTAAGTCCTATTTTCTGTAACAGTTGGTGTATTGTTAACTTCTAATCTCGTATTATTAGCAGAACACAGAAACTGAAGTTTGTAATTCTAAGTACTTTGCGTTCCCGAGAAGAAAAAAGCTAGCATAGTCCCATAACAAAGTATTTTTATTTTGTTTGTGTTAACATAGAGTGAAAGGGTAGAAACTTTTTAAGTTTTCTAAATGGAGCAATATTTAGGAAATACTCTATACACAGTAAAATAGCACTGCACGTATCTTGAAATAGAGAGGACAGAGTCTTGTGCCTTTTGAACTAGTACGGCAAGCTACAGTGTCATGAGTGAAGAATGGTATGGCATGGGATGGTAGCAGAGCTTGTCAGAGAGAGAACATTGCTTTTTCTATAGTATCATCACAAATATATGAAAGTCAGTTACTACAGTCTAAAAATTTATGGTTATGGGCTATATCATCTTTACTGCTTCAGAGTTAGTTTAACTGTTGAGGGAGGGAGGAATTTATTCATGTATATAGCAAGAGAAATCTGAGATGCAGATTGCTAGACATAGTATGGGTAGGATTAGGCACAGTGAGAGTGTCTTACAGGATTTTTTAAAATTTTTTTGCTTGTTTATGCCATGTTTAAATGAAGATTGTTAGTTAGGAGTAACCATGTGTTATGTAGAGAGAAGTAATGATGGGGGAGGTTGATGTGGTAATTGTTTTTTCTATGTAAACAAATTGAGATGTGTAAGATTTATGAAGGCCTTAAATACCTGACTTCAAGAGTGAAGTATTTTTGCTGATTGGTATGTGTTCTACACAAAAGGAAGGTTTTGGTGATGGCAAAGTGGTTGTCAAGTCACTGTTTATCCTAAAATTACTTGATTTTTATCTCTTTAGCTTAATAACTTAGATATGATACGAAAAACATACCAGTTAAGGGCTTTTTTTATGCCATTAATGATGTGTAGTGGAAAGTTGTCCATGCAGATTTGATTTGTGGAAATGGTGGTGCGTAGGTAAGTCATTCTAATGACTTCTGGTCCGGTAAGGAATAAGAATGAATATTGTGTCATTGACTGGCTTTACAGTAATTTTCAGTGAAGAACAGTATCAGATTTAATTTTTTTCTAGTGGTATATAGATTCCTAGTAGAAGTTAGAAATGATGCTGGTAAGTGGAAGACAAACATTTCTTCTGTGCTTGAGGCTTTTTGTGCTTTGGGCTTTTCTTTGCTGTTGTTCTTTTTCTGGGTTTATGGTAACAAGCCACATGCAAGGACTTACAGAAGCATGACCTAACGTGCCCTTCCACCTGTGTATGGTAGGTTGTTGCACTTGGACACGAAAGAAACAACGCAGACATGGGTCAAGTGAAAGCGGGAAAAGCCGGGGGGTTTTGCCCCACACTTTATTTATATATGTTTTTAGAAATTACTGTGGTTTGGAGGGAGGAATCAACACCCCTCAGTCACACTGGTCAAAGGAAAGATCCATCAAATTTCTCTGCCGAAGAGAAGTGGAATGCAAAACATCAGCACAGTTAGCAAAACATGGCACTATTTACAGAAAAAGCCTGTGAGAAAACTCTTACAGAAAATGAAAACATCAGGAACTGCAAAACTCAAGGCAACAGTAGGTCTTCATTCTCAATGTGTCAAGAAGAAGAAGATTACCCACATTTTGTCAACTTCAAATATGTTTGTTATGCCTAATGTGTTCAGAACCTTCAGAACTTTATGTAGAAATACAGACATTGAGCAAACAGGCTTTACCTGGCCGCATAGTACAGAGTTTGACAAAATCCATCACCCTTCTGAATTTACAAGGTTAGCAGTGTCTTTGTAGAAATCTGTGGTCAAACAACCTTTTCCCCTTTGCTTTTTTCTGATGGATTTCCGTTTATGCTTGAAAGTTCAATATTGAAGGTCTTCTGACCTTGGAAATTGATCCACTTGAATTCTCTAGAGCCCGAGCTCAGGAACCTTTAGATCCTGCCCCGAAGTTTACTTGCTCAGCATGTGTAGTTCTTTTCCTGTTTTGTTTTGACTTTTCATTTCTCTTCAGTTGTCTGTTTGGTTTTATATTGAAGGAAACAGTTGTAACAGGCTGAGCTGAACAAATTATTTTTTGTCTTAAATGCCAGAAACTGGACATGCAGTGTTGGTTCTTGGCTCTGTGTGGGAGTAGGAGAAACACAGGAAGGTTCACTTCAGCTGACCTAAGTGACAAAGAAATTGGTGAGTTTTTTCCTAGGGTTAAAAAAAGGTTCCATTTGTTTGCCACTCTCACAGTAATTACTAAAGCTCGGGAATGGTGTTTAAATGATCATAGAAAACACTTGTAAAGAATTACCTTGTATATTGGTGTAATTCTGAGCAAACTGAAATACCTTATAGTGCTTTTTTTTTTTTCTGTTCCATTTTTCTGAAAGGAAAAAGCAGCAGGAAAAAGTGCTTGTGTGTGAAAGCACCTTTGTTATTGTATTTGGCCTACAAGACACAGTGCTGGACTGTAATCTTGGTATATTGGTATTGAATGTCCATCTAGGCATGTTTAAAGGAAAAGCTGAAAATTTTTAGAGAGCTGGAACAGGGCAAGTGTCTGGAGAGGATGCGAGTTTTAAAATGTTGCAAAATAGACATCTGCTAGTTGATTTTTCAGTTTTGGGTCTCAGAAAAGTAGTAATAATCTCTTTATAACAGCCTCACATAACTTCAGTTTGATCTTACTGGCATCACTGAAAGTAATTGTTGTAGTTAGAGCTGTGATCTGCTCTGACATACAGGAGAATGGGAAAAGAGTAATTAAAGTAATAGATTTGATGTGTATTGATTTATTACTTGCTGTAACTTGAAGCAAAAGTATGGGACTTCTTATTTATTTATTAATTCCAAGGAATTGCCAAGGTGATTTCTTTTCTTAGCCTAGCCTTGTTCTATAACCTAGAGAATTTTTGAACTAAGATGATGGGACAATCCAATACATTACATCATTTGACTGAATTTAATGTGAGCTCCCTGGAGTGGAATTTCTTAAATCAATAGCATTAGAGCCACTCATTTTTAAAGGAAATGGCACGAACCAATAATGACAAGCTAGCAATAAAAGAGGAATAGCCTTTTTGGAGGTATTTCAAAAGAATAAGCGTGTTCTTAGATCTTCTGGTCTGTGATCATTTCAGAGACACTGGAACTACTTAGCTAAGGTTGAAGAGACCAAATCAGAAAGCTGGCCTTATGTTGGCTCTATAAAATGGGAGAGATAGAAGATTTTTGCAATAGGATCAACGATGCTCTCCACAGTTAGATGCATAGTACTTTAAAGTAACACAAAATTTCAGACCACCTTCAAACCTTAATCTTGGGAGTTCATTAGCTTTTGGAAATTTGAGTACAAAAAACAAAGGTAGTTGAAGAACAGTGTAAAGAAGTTTTAAAAGGCTGTGAGTACAGGTTAAATGTATTGTTTAAAAACACAAGCCAAGTTGTCCAGTTGTCAGTTTACTTAACTGTGATTCTCCTTAAAGGAAAGGACTTTCCAAGTGTAGTAGTTGCTGATTTTTTCCCAGTTTTACCATAGGAAATTAAAAGTGGTTAAATCAGTGCAACATCTAGTATTGGCATTGGCATTGTCTTTTCCAGGTGCTGAGAGAGGGCCACATTGTTTCCTGTTCTCTTTTACAGTACTGATATTTTAACTGATTCAGTGGTGTGAACTGATCCACAGTATTAAAAAAAGCTTAGAACTGAAAACACTAATAGATCAGGAGGTTAACATGGTAGCAGTAAGGGACTAGACTGTGTTTTGGCTATTCTGTGTAAGTCTGTATAAACTCAGTTTTAACAGGATATATAATTTACAGCAAATATGGTTCCAGAGATGAAGTCATATCAGGAATTAGATATGGGAAAATACTTGTCTTTAAAAGATCAGAATAGCAAAGGAGAAAACACTTTGATGTGTCTTTCAGCAGCAAGAGGTTGTTGTGACAATCATTCTACAAGACTGCATACCCAGTGCAAATCAGTGTTTTTTGTACAGGTTATCTCACTGGGATTTTTTTTGTGCTTCACTAGATGGGACCTTCTCAGGTAGATCACTTTCCTATCTCCATGCCTATAAATAAAGTTTGAAATTCATTATGTCTCCAGTGCTGTATTTTTTTTTTAGAAATTCTTTGTTTACTTTCACAGCATCTTATGGAGATGTGACAAAGAAGCTTTCTTAGCTGATACTAATGTTACTCTTACAAGGTATGGAATAAGCAGCCCGATTTGTGTTGCTCAACCGTATTGGTTGTGATGGCAGCACCATGTGGCCATTAGCTACAGAAAGGCCACTAATGTGGCTCTACTGTCACAGGGGAAATTTTAACATGTGCCAACAGTTTTGTACCGAAGATGCAAATTTTCCATGTCTTTTTTTTCCCCGAGAGAGACTTTATGAAATGAATGTGCCTGTACACTGGCATCTGTCACATGTTTGAGGCAATGGTGACTAAGTTACTCGTGTGCTTGGGGCTGCCAAACAAGGATTAGATCTCCTGTAAGTGGGGTCGAGGCCAGGGTTTCACCAGACTCTGCCAAGTCACGGCATTCTGACACTATACAGCAGTGGCCACTGCGGTGGCCCCAGGGACTGGGACCTTCCGTGATGTTCCATTTTGTCTTTCAGGCCAGATTTTAGGAGCACCTGCCGAGCTAAACAGGGTGGCAGCTGTGTGGGTACGGCAGAGGTGGAACTCGCTGGTTTTGCTAGAGTTTCAAAATAAATTATTTGGAAAAATATGTTTGATGTAAGGAAATTGAGTATCATGTGAATCAAATTCCTTCAACCAGATGAGTACACTTTAAATACTCTTATGTCAGTGGAACCTGAATTCTTAGAGAGAGTGTGTGGATGGTCCCTTGTGAGGTTAGAGCTGGAATAGTTGGTCTGCTTGTTTCTCGGCCTTGCAGTGGGGGCTCTGCAGCCATTTGAGAGCAGCTTTATCTACACGCACCTCTGGTTTTGAGGGGAGAGCCTGCTCTGGGGTGCTGCCCGGCCTCTGGGGACGCTCCGTGCGTGGGGCCTGGCGGTGACGGGCGCTCCTGCCCTGCATTTCCAGCCAAGCACCGGCTTCGTGCTGGCGCTCCCACCCGGGCCCTCAGACCAGGCCTTGCGGGGGGCCCTGAGGGACCAGCTCAGCATGGCCATGGCGAGCGGCCCCCTTCGTGCCCCGTGCCTGGAGCTTAATGCCAAGGTGGGTTTATCCTGTCACCCGGCCTCCTTCAGCCACTGCCTTAGCATGTTGCTTGTTTTCCCACAGTCCTTTGGCCTGTATGGACTTCCTCCATGCTCCTTCCCTTTTTTAATTTTTCTTTTTTTAACAGCTCCTATCATCTAGAATTATTGTAGTTTTATATTGTAAGTGCAAGAGAGCATTATGGAGTTTAGTGTCTTTAGAGATAGCAAAGGTTTTATGAGCTTTAGGTTTCCTTCCAGGGACATGCAAATTATTTTTTGCCGCCTATTAAGTTTAACTTCAGTATATGCCCCTCTGCTTACTGGCTCTTCACCTCTTTTACCAGACAGTCTTCAGTTTTACTTTATTTTAGCAAATCCCATTGGGAATAAATAAGAAAGAAATAGGAAGTGTAGGTATTTCCTGGAGGGCTTGCAGGGGTCGTGGTGTGGCCTTTGGTATCCCTTCCTCTCTAAGATGTACCTGAGGTACACCAAGCTTGTACCTCATAAGACATCAAGACAAAACCATGTTTTTTTCATGAGAGTATTCCTAACTATTGAATATTTGGTAAATCTCATGCTGTATTAAGCTTTAAAATATTTAGAAATGCCTAGACTTTGTGGAGACATCAATGAGGATGTTGATAATAAGGTGAGAGATTAAAAGGGGAACAAAGCTGAAACCAAAATATTTAGCAGATGGAATTTGGTTGTGTTTTACCTATAAGGTTTCCAACTAACATCACATTTGAGGAAAATCCTTTTTCATGTGTCCAGTTTAATATCTGTGCAAAGCTGTATAAACAAAGCACAAAAATATTTATAAATACTTCACTTACTGCAAGTAAGTATGTAAAATTAAGATGGAAACATTAGAAGTAAGCAGATTTCTATACAACACTAAGAACAAAACCAGTATGCTATTTCTTCCTTGTTCTGGTATCTACATTGTAAGAAATCTGGCTTTTTATTGCACTCTCTCCAACATTGAAACAAAGACAGTGTCTGAGAATTAGAAGAATTACCTTATACTGATTAAATAGAGAGAAACATAGCATATGAGTATCTCGTGCCGTGGAACCATAGGCAGCTGAAGTAATGCACATTCCATATAATGGATAACCAAAAGCAAGTAGCATCACAGTGTTGACACTAGTAAAATTCGTATGCCATCTCTAAATCTAGATCTGAGTATTTTTTAGGCACGTTCTGTGTTACTGTGTTTTGAGATGTAAATACTTTTAGAGTTAAAAACCAACCTTCAAAGTATTTGTTCTCCTTACTCCAAAGAGTGAATTTGAATATAATTGTTGCTGGGTGTTAAATCTGATTTTCACTGTCATGACCAGTAACAGGACTCAAGGAAATAGCAGGAAGCTGAGTCAGGGGAGGTTTAGTTTGGATATCGGGAGAAGGTTTTTTACCCAGAGGGTGTTTGGGCACTAGAACAGGCTCCCCAGGGAGGTGGTCACAGCACCAAGCCTGACAGAGTTCAAGAAGTGTTTGGACTATGCTCTCAGGCACATGGTGTGACTTGTGGGGTGACTTGCCCACAGCCAGGAGTTGGACTTGGTGATCTTGATGGGTCCTTTCCAAATCAGCATATTCAATGATTCTGTGATTCTGCTAGTCTTAAAGTATGGAGACCCTTAAAATGGTCAGCAGGGTATAATAACAAGGAGAGGGAAAATTACTTGCTTAAGCTTTAGTTGGAGGGCTTGGGTATTTGTTAGATGGTAGGGGTTTTCCAGTGTGAGTTGCTTTATGACACCTTATCCCTCCCATCTCCAGGGTCTTCCTCACTTCCCTTTGCACACACGCACAAAGAGAAAGCCCTTTCTAAAGTTCATTTTTCAGTTCCCTCAGCAAATGCAGAAGTGTTCTCTGAGAGGGTGATACTGTAGGGGCTTTTTCAGCAATAAGGCAAAGTAGAAAATGTGATTGTAACCTCTGTGCTTTCAGGGAGCTGAAGCAACCAGCTTCATCAGTTGGACACAATGCTGTTGTAGAGACATTGTATTTTTGTTTGTTGGTCTTGAGCGAAACGCTAGTTATTTCCCAAGTACCAAAATCAAGATTTTCTAAACCAGCTAAATTTGATACTAAATTTACAGACTTATAGCAAATTGACTTGTAAGAATAATTACTAGTAAGGAAATCTAAGCAGCTTACAAAGAAAATTATTACAGTTCTTACAGGGGCACTAGATCATTGTAACTTTTATATTCGTGAGTTAGCAAGCCTTTCTTTTCACAATAGCTCCATTGGAATAAGTGAAAACATGCAATTTATTGTTTTTCCTCCCCATTACCAGTCCAGTGTTAGCATTACTCCTTACAAGGACACACCTTTGGTTTTATGTAGCGCTAAGGCATCATTTTATAGTCTTTTTATACAATATCTGGGAGGGATGATATAGGTTCTAATACAGATGATTTAACATATGTATTGTGCTCAAGTTTTATAGTACTTGCTTTGTTTTCACTCAAGATTTTGACTAATATATACAAATGAAATTGTGGTGTTCTTTGGCAGTTTGTACCTTTGAAACAGAGCTTAGTACTATGAGTCAAGAGAGGATGCTCTGTGTGTGTATGGTGTGTGTGCAAATGAAATCTGAATTTGTCTCCAGGAAGTATTTTTATAGCATATTAAGATTATTTGGAGGTGTAGTTTTCTGATAGGACTTTTTTGTAGGACTTCAGCACTTCTCATTTGAAAGGATTTATGTGAAGTGCAAATACATTTTGGCATAGCTTCTATACTTTCCTTTTGCTCTTTCTGTAAATGTAAAAATTTACCCAAATTGCAAATGAAACCATTATCTGTTTAATAGCCTCCTGCCAGTATCCTTGCAAAAGCATCTGGAGGTTTTATTTCTAGAAGTTTGCAGTTGAATTCAGTTTCCTTCATTCTCTCATGTTATATCTTCACTGAAAAAAAAAACCAACCCCAATCAACCAAAGCCAACAAAACGAACAACAAAAAACCCTCACTCAAACCCCAATGTCCTTCGCTATTTGAATATTGTCCATAATATATCTCCTTAAGAGTGATAAGCTTTCTTAACAATAGCAGATTTAACTCACTTGTGATGAACTTGATGCATAATATCCTTGCATGTGCCAGAGCTTGTCAAACTGGTGTGAACATCGCTTTCATTCTAATGATGGGTCCAGTGCCATTTCCACCTCACAGTGCCCCCACTGACTAGAGGCTGTGGCTCAGCTGAAGTAAAACATTCCCAATGCCACCGGATAGCCTCTTGCATAAGCACATAATCAACTTACATTAAGGAACAAAGTAAGTAATTATCTCCTCTTATCAGAATACTTGCACCATTTGAATTCAATGAACAATGTGTAACTGACCCCTTAGGAGCCAGGTGTACCAGAAAAAGAATGAGCAGATTAACTGGCAGGCTCACAATCTTGCTCTGCACTAGACTTACAGTAGCTATTTGCTTCTAGGGATGTGCTTGTTGGGTATGGTAACTGATATGGCTGCTGTGGCAAGGCCTCAGATGCAATCATATTCTAAAAAGTAAAATAAATGTGAAAATATTTTTTGCTTTCCTTGATTTTACTCATAGCTGCTTATTTATAAGAAAAGATGTTGAGTTTCCTTTTTGTTTGTAGTGTGCCTCCTAAGACAATTCAAGTTGGGATCTGTGCCTGTTATTCCCTCTGTCTTTATTAAATGTAGTTGTATTTTATTTCTAAGAAATTGTCTAATAGAATGCTTCCTAAAATCAAGAAAGATTAATTGTTTCTAGATGGCAAAAGTAAATTACTTTCCCCTCCTGAAATTCTCTCTTACTTATGGATTGCATCTTCTTACATTTAGAGGGGGAAAAACCAGGGAAGTATTAGGAAGTGGACAGAAATAACTCCTGTAAGACATTCTACTACCAACCAGGGCACTGCTAAGGATTACTTATCTCATTTGTAGTAATACTCCTTGGGCTATCACCTGAGGTTTTATTTTTGGCACTATCCTTTTGGTATCTTGCTCCATTTTCATTGCCTACAGGACAGCTGTTCCTACCTGTAGGATACATGTCCTGAAGAGTGCCCCATCTCATCAAAACACATTTGGAAATGTGGATTTTACAAAACTGGTCATGTGCTCTTCTGCAGGAGTCAAACATGCCTCATTCATTAGGAGTCTGTATTTCTGTCTATGGGTGAAGTAGGATTTGTAGAATCTTGTTATTTTACTGCATTTTGGGGGGGAACAAATAAGTTAGTCTAGAGCAATGATTTCTGATTTTATTTAGGGATTGCCTTTGGCTTTCAACGTTTTTAAAGGTTTAAGGTAAAGAATTACCTGTTAGAATAAATGTCATGAGTGGTCACACTTTTGTTTACAAACACAGTTGTGACTGAAATTGGCCTGGTAATCAATAAACTCATGTTAGCTGGTTTAGAGAGAGCACAGAATTGCCTCTCCTAAAATCACTGAATTCTAGGCATTTGTCTGTCAGTTTATGCAACCAGCTGATATGCTGAAGTTTTTTGGTCTAAACCTCTGCTCAGAACATGGAGAGTTTTACAGTTCATTGAACTTTGAAGTTAGTCAAATCTGATTCATGCTTCCTTATTCATAGATAGTATCAAATGATTACAAAGTACAAACCTGTTGTGTACTTTTGAAATAAGCAATATTTGGAATATATGTTACAGTATAATAACAGTATTGGATATTTACTTTATACTTTATTCTGATTTCCTCCACATAGGTGTTAAAAAAAAACCCAACACAGCGTGACAAGCTAGTTCAAAAGTCCTCATTGCTTTTCCTAACCCAGTTTTGCAGCAACTGAGAATTTGCAGTTTGGGGTTTTTTTTGCTTGGACTGATTACAGGAATTTCTAGTCCAACAGAAAAAGACAGATGAGGGGGCACACAGTTTTCTCGGAATTAGTTTTATTAAGCATGAAAGATGAATATTTTAAAAGAACATTTGTCTACTGGATTATTTTCAAAAAGAATGCTAAGGAAAATCTATTAAAAATATTTTCTTCGCTGTTGTAATGGCTTCATTTCTTAAGTATATGTACTCATTTGAAACAAAAATTGTTAGCAAGTGTGCTTTTCATGATTATCTAGCTATTTCACTTTGTAAGTTCGTTAGCCGGTCATACACAGCAGATTAAAATAGATAATCCCAATGATTCTGGTTCAGAAGTTTTTTGATACTTGTTCAGTTGAAGTAATATCTCTCAAGTGTCATTCTTCTATTACAATGGTGAATTGTTTATTTTTTTGGTTTTTTCCCTTGTATAATCTGTCATAGAGGCTATCAAAAAGCCTGGTATACTCAACTTGGTTTCTGAAGGATCTGTAGGGCCTGTGATGTCCTTAGGTATATGTATGCTTTTTCAAATTTGCTAAATAGAGGTCTTTCCTGCCAGTATGTACTGGGAGTTTACTTCTACTTGGGTTTCCCAAAACGTGGGGTATAGAGACTCCTTTTATTGAGGAGAAAATGTGGTTAGGTTTTTTTTCTTGTTTTTTTTTCCTTTGCTTATCATTGAAAAGGGAAGGAATGGAAGATCAGCTTTTGAAGTCTGAGAAACATTTCTTTAGGGAGATTTTTAAAGATGTGAGTTGATGTTGTAGAGTACGTTTGTCTAGGGGGGAAAAATGGTGATTTTTCTTAGATTCTAGAGTCCTGAGAGAATTCTTTGGCAAAAAGAAAGTATCCCGTCCTAAGTTCTTTTTAGGGGATGATGTGTTGTAACTACTTGCCTCCATCCCTCCCCACATCAAAGAAGTCACCGCAGTAAATCAAAGCCGAAAAGTCAGTGCTTCTCTTATGTTTTTATGTATGCTTTTGCTGCTGCATAGAAACCAGCAGCATCAAAAGTTGTTAAACCTCTTCTCTGTATCACTGAATGACAGACATGTGGAGGTTGAGATTACACTTATCGTCTCATCCCAGACAAACCTGCATAACCTCCTTTGCCTTTATTATCAAAATCATTGCAAGTCAGAATATATTAATCTCAATGTACGGTACAGTTCTAGACCTGATAGAAAAATCTTCATTTAAAAATATCTTTCCTTTTCTGCATGAAGGACACAGAACAGTTTTGATATATTGAAGTGCAATGTGGACATTTTGTCTTCCACATATAACTAAAAGGAGGTATATGGATCACTGAAAGCTTAAAAAACCGTCCCCCATATTGTATAATTATCCTGATACAAGTCTCATAGTAACATTTTAAAGTGGGAAGTAGATAAATAAAACAATTTGAACAATCTTTGCTTCTGACCAAGAGATGATCTTTCACGCTGTACTTAGAATGCTGGTGCTTGACTTCAGATGTGTTGGGTGTACTGTGTTGACCTTACTTTAAGTTCTCTGGCTATTATTAATGCTTTTATTAGTAGCATTTTACAAATATGAAATGTTTACTCAGGTGGCCAGTCATTGTAGATCAACTTGTAGTACCTTACAGGCGACTGACTATATGTTCAGAAAGTGTTTTATTTAAGTGTTCCTCACCTTTGCTGTATCAGAAGTTTCCTCTGAATTATTAATGATATCTTGGTTTAAAATCTACCCTGTCTTCACTGAACTGTTTAAGATGATGAAAACTGAAAGTCTGTCCTTGAGTTCTGGTGTCCTGCTCCTTCAGGGATTAGTTAGATACTGGAGTTTCTCTGACTTCAGTTCCCAAAGAGTTTAGTTATAAACCTTCATTTTCAGTGTTCTAAATGCTAAACATTGACTATTTTGATTTCTTGAATTTGTGATTTAATTACTTATATAATACATGTTCTGGACTTCCTAGTTGTTTTTTTTGTTGTTGTTGTTTTTGAATAGCAACTGGCAACTATCTTCTAATTTACCAGTCAATATTTTGTATTGTAATTAATTTTTTCGAATGTTACATATATTTTTCTGTTTCTGACTATATATGACAAGGGAAATAGCTCTAATGAAAAATAATGGTTTTGTATGAATATCTAACCTTAAAATACAGCTAATAGCAAATGCTGATGAGGTTTATTTTTTGTAAATATTTGGTTACTGTAGAAGTTCTTGAAGTCTTTTGATATTTGTAAAAGCACAAAGTTGCGAAATATTTATTGTACTTCAGGTTGTTCAGTTTCAAGTCTTTAAATCTGTTCTTTACGAGTAAAAGTAAATATTAAAAAGCTCACTGCATCAAAAGGATTGTAAAGTAATATTTAATCCTAATGGAATTCACATTCCTCAAGTGCAGTGAAAACAAAAGGGATTCTAAGATCTTGTGGTTGCTGGTGTCATAAACTTCTTATTCATCATGAGTAGGTTTACTCATACTCCTGAAGTGAACACTCAAAGGTATTGCACGTCCTTTATGCCATTTTATGGGTTTAAAATTCTTGTCTTTCATCAGTGTAGACTTTATCTGAGGTCAGATTTATGATCCTGATGCCTGCTAATCTTGGAAAATTTAGAAGATCTTCACTATTATGCATGAGGATTGAATGTTGCATTTCATCAGCAACACGTATGTGTTAGTAGGTAAAACTGTAAAATACAGTTTGTGAACTTCTACCTGAATCAGCACATAGCTTTCACCCCTCAAATACTTCAACACATGGTATTGCTTTGCAGTATTGGAAGAAGTAATAGGTTAAAATTTTATATTCCTTGAATGTTTCAGAACTGTACTTGAATAGTATTGTATAATTGTGTAAGAGTTAGAAGTATGTTGAAAGTGTTTCAAATAGCTCCAAATAAATGTTTCATTAACTTTATAGCCATCTGTAATTAGGGTCCTTCCTTCTATCAATGTGTGTGTATTCACCAAGCTGAATTTGCATAACATCAGATTTGGTGCTGATGCGCAGCAAAAAGCATGGAGATGAAGGAAAATGCTAGGTAGCTTCTAATGCTACATAATGAGTCCAGTATTCTGAACAGCCAAGTTATTTCTGAGCTACAAGTTCAAGATTTCTTCAAGATGAATTATAGGGGTGCTGGGGTTATATTGTGACTCTTCAAATAGTGCTCCAAACCAATTGCATAAGAGAGAGAGAATTTGCATGTTACACTGCAGGAAGTATGACAAAATACAATTACTCATAATAGGAAATTTGGCTATTAGTATTGTCATTTTGACTTATTCCAGGCCTTCCAGGCTGTTGATAAATTTACCAGTAATGCAGGGAGAGCTTGGCACTTGTACTATACCTGTTTACTTCTATGGGTAGTTCTGTAGATCAATATGGTCTGGCCAATATAGTAGGCGAAGTAAGTTCAGAAGCAGCCTACATGAGCAAGATCTTAATTTGAAAAATTGTCAAAACGTGACACCTGCCAATTTTACTGAGGATTTAGGTTTCTCCTTATGCATGTGGAAAACTAACAGGTAGCAATTGCTTTAGTAGTACAGCTTTCAGTAGCACCCATGTGGTAGTTTTTCTCTCTCCATTCTATCTTGGGTTATTTGCTTCTGATGAGGTTGCAACCTGACCTCAAGCATGCGTGGTAGCATAGCTACAGAGATATACCAGGAGACTTTTTTTTTAAGTAATCTTTGTGTAGCAAAAAAACCCTAAAAAGGTGTTAGTCACTGTTCTTTAAGAAACTGTAGTTTGGTATCAAGTAAGTATAAGTGATTAGATATGTAAAGATATGTAGAGATATAAATGAGTTTACAGTAAATTCTTTGGTGATTCTCCAGTACAAATACATAACACAAGCTTTAGATTATTGTGGATGGAACAGTTCATGTAATAACATTTGGACATTCTTTGCTCACTGACTTGGTGGCCTGCAAGACCAGCATTTTACAAGCTGTTAGTTTTATGGTATCATTGCATAATATAAGAAGGTTGCCCCACCTTCTGTCTGCTAGAATCATAGCTTCACTAGCTCTATATCCATGTAGGAATGAAAATCCTTTTGTAGTCTTAACAGGCTTAACCCATTAGGAGGGTGAATAGTTGCTACTTGCAGTGAACTTGTTTTACAGATGTAAATGTGATGACAAGGTTCAACAATGGGGCATCAAAACTACATTATATTTTTGTAGTAAAAGTAGGATTAGAGGTCTGCTGCTCAGCTGTGTCAGTAGACTGCAGAGTGCAATAGGAAACTATCTTTTTTTTTTTCCTTCCATAGTTTACTTGAACAGTTTAGAGGCCAGTGAACACGTAGATGAGGCATTTTGACAGCCCTTGTACTAAGTATAAAGAAGAATACAGAAGCCCATGTATTTTGTCTTTGTTCTGGAATCCAGATGGGAAATTTGACTCTTCCCCTTTTGTTTGCTAAAATCCTTGTGGAAGGTGTTGTCACTCTGGCCAGTTCTGATCATGTCTGATGGTAGAGTAATTTACTGTTATGAATATAAAGCGTATTTTTAGAATATGTTCCCTTTTCAATAATCTGAAGTTCCTATAAGAATACTGTTTAGGAATAGATTTGGTTACATCTGATCTTTTAAATCTTCCCAATGCATACTGTCTCCATATGCATTGTGTTGTTCCTCGGAGAAGATTCACAACAGGTATTATCGCTTGATTTTTCTTAATTTAGTTACTTAATTTAATAATTAAAAATGTTAATTTAAAAGAAAATAAATAGTGGGATATATCTGCGGGTTTATTACTTATTTTTGAATGAATGAAAACAATCTGCTGCTTGCCTCCCTCCATCCTCCTCAATATGTAAAAATAATTTAAGAAAAAAATCAGTTTTCTGGCCTGAAAATTTTGACAGCTTTCAATTTTTTCTTGTTGAATTACTTTGAATAGAAGTAGTTATTGGCAACTAAGAGTAAAAAAAAAAATCCCTGCATTCTGAAGTATCTTTACAACTCTCTCTTGAAAATATCTTTGTTGATACTCTTTTGACTGGCACTGCATGTAAATATTAGTGGCTTTTAGCTGCCTTAAAAGAAATGAAATTGCTCTTGTTTTACAGCTTTTCTTGGCACCTAAGGAAGCTGTAAACTTCCTCTGCAAACCTTAATTTCAGCTATTGGTTGGGAGCTACTTAGAAATAAACTTGATTTTTAATTAATTTAAGTACTAAGGCTGTCAAATATCCTATGTCTTATGTGACACTTTCCCTTCTAGTTTCTCTTACCACTGCACTTTGCAGTGTAGTTTTTTTTCTCATTTGCCTTTGTAATTGCAAATGAGACTCCTGAAAGGATTTCCATGTAGTGGCAGTCCATGACTGAGCCTGGGCAGACGAGCAGGAGGCACATGTTGTCCCTGTCCCACTGGCAGCAAGGGCCAAAATGTGTCAGAACCGGTACACTGAGGAAGGAAAAGTGTAGCAAAAGCATTTTTCCAGCTGTCCAGTAATTCTCATACATCACAGATTTACTTTCTTACGATCATTGCAGTGAATCCATGAAACTGGATGCAGAGCACATATGTGGATGGAATAGGAGATTTTTATCTGTATCACTTTAATTGTTACTTTTCACGGAAATAAACAGGGAAACTAAAGATTCACCCGAAGAGAAAGCACAGACATCAGAAATACCTATACCTAATGGGCCAGTATGTCAGCAGTATTTGGAATTTAAATTGACTGCTTAGAAAAGATCTCAGTCTTTCTTGAATAACTGGGGTGAGTTTTTATGCATGTGAAACAAAGAATTATTGTAACCATTTCAAGAGGAACACAGATCACTCGCTTCGTCATTCAGCAGGTCAAATTATTCAACCATTCAAAGTACAGAGTATGTGGAATTCAGCTAAAAATGATGTTCCAAACTGGAAATCAGAAAGGAGAATTAGACTGTCTTCGAAGTGCTATATTGCAGTGTCCCAGTGCCAGCTCGTGTGACACAACTGGAATGTAGCTTTATTAGGATAGCTTCAGAAATGTTTTACTCTAAGTACAATGCTCAAGGAGGCATGAGCTGGAAGGCTGAAATAAAATGTATATTAAGGACACATATAGAAGTGTTACGTATTTTACAGAAACTGGAACATTTGCTGTTGTGACAATGTTTGTTCTAACAGCTCTGAAATACAGAACTTTGCATTGTTTCATCATCATACTTTTCCATTTCCTCTTCAAAAATTTCACAAAAACTTATTGCAGTTTGTTGCTATGAATCCTTTTCCCCTTCTGTCTGCATGCACAAGACCCTTGCAGGAGGTGGAAAGAAAGATCAGAAAACCAGGATCCACCAAGTAGTAGAGATATGGCTTGGCTGGGAAACTTGTGGGCCTGGCACCGTTTTCTGTAGTTAAGATGTACCTGCTTTTGCTTCTAATCACATCTTTTCCCTGAGAGTCATAAATGAAATAATCTATTTGCAGTTAAAGAATGTTACCATCTTCTTTGTTCTCTCTGTGCATATATTTATGTCCAATATTCTGTGATTTGTAGGCAATTGATTGGGGAGAGTTTTGGTTTCAAATGTTATTTCTGACAAAAATCATCATCCAAGGATTTAAAATTCATTTGCTGAAATGAAATGCAGTAATATTCTGTGGCAACAGATCCCATTATGGGTGACCCATAGGAAATGTGTTAATTAGTCATAGAAGTTTCTCGGAGAGAGTTGTTCTGGTGGGTGGGTTTTTTTTTTTTTTTTTTTTGGTTGGTTGGTTTTTTTGGGGTTTTTTGTGGTTGCCTCTGAAGAGCTGCATTTTGGTATTCCATTAAATTAGTTATTTAATAGCATATGTCCATGACTTGTAGGTGAATGAGGTAATTTACTTTCTGTTTACAATGTCTCATATTGAGGTAGTCCTTTTTCAGAATATAAAACCTGATAGGGTATTTATCTCATAATTACATGAATTCTGTTATCTGTGCCATTCTATAGTCATATGAAACATAACAATCTTGACAGCTTTCAAAGTTACGTTCTTCATTCTGAGCTTATCCAATTCATATGAAGGGCTGGTATAATGCTGTGAACAAAATGTAAAGCTTTAAGTGCTCTCTCTCTATAGGTATTTGTGAGTTCACCTATCATTTGAAATCTAAGATCCTTTAAATGGATGAGAATTTCACCCTTTATCTCCACAAATACATACATATAAATTAGAGATTTTTTTGCAAAAATGGACTTTTTAAAAGCTTAACCTATTTTAATGGTTAGCAATTTTAGGAAATGTAGACTATTTAAAAATTAGTATTTCTTTAGATGGATTTTTGTGACCTATAGGTCCTACCCTTCAAAGGACTGGATTTGGAAAGATGAGGTAAAAATCTGCACACTGTGTGCCATTGTTTGCAAAGGGGGATGGCTGCACCTGTTCCTGCAGAATGGTGTCAAGTGTTAAAGAGCAGGTACTCAGTACATTTCACAAACGAGGACAAAGATGAGATTATATGATCTCATGGTTTGGTAAAGAGTATATGATGAAGATGGTTTCCATACAGTATTAGAAAGGAAAATAACTTTTTCGTTCTCTTCACTGTAGTGAATTACAGTTTTGAGATATTGAAGTTGTTTCTCTTCACTGAATGAAAAATTGGAAACTGAGAGCTTTTAGTGCGGAGCTGTTGTAATGTGTGAATGTTTTTTCACACTGCACCATTATTTCTTCCTGTAGATTCTGAGTGATAATGGCTTGTCAGTAACTGTTATCCTAAAACTCCAAAGTGGTTGAGCAGCTGTGTGTTTGGTGTGCAGTTTTAACAGTGGTGCTAATTGCTTAATTGACATCAAATATTAGTGATTCAGTGAAACACCAGGCTGTTAGGAAAGCCTGCTTCTATGGGTGTAAAGTACTTCTGTGGAGGAATGGAGTCACAGCCTGGGTGAACAAGGCTATAGCTGATGCTGAGAATTTGTTGCTGTCAAATTTGTGGTTGGAGTGCACTATCGCTTTTAATCGAAAAGCATTTAGAAAAAAGTAAAAGAGAATACTGTTCAACAAAATGTACTTAGAGCCTGGCCAGGGCAGATTGATTGAGTTTTCAGCTATACTTAGTGCACATTAACTTATTTGAGTAGTGTTTGTATTTATATTATTTGGAGGGAAAATATAATATTGAACAGAAGATTGTTGCTGGTAATTATGCCCAAGTTAATAGTTCAAGTGGAGAGTCAGGAAATGTCATTCAGCGTTTCCACTGATTTCAAAATCATATGTTAAATCTCTTTACTAAAAATATGTGGAAAGGCTTGGAATCTTTCAAAGCCAGTTACTTTTCCAGCAACTACCACTAGCATCTTCCTATCATCCTTTTGCTGTCACCCATTGAATACCAACCCCTTGTCTTTTCAGGCAATACATTTGTTTAAATTAAATCTAGATAAAAATTACCAGAGTAGCATGAAGGTGAATCTCAAGCTAGTTGCTGTTTGATTTTCTAAATCAGAAAAAAATAAGCTGCAGAAATATTTAAACTCTTAAAGTAAAATCCTTTTAGCTGTCTCTGTTTAGTGTTAGGAAAAGATGCCTTACTCTTTTGCTGGTCTTTGCTTTCATGGTTGTTGACACTGCTTGAAAGAGTAAAACCCATGTAACATTTCATTGATGTGCCAATAAAACTAGGTCTCAGTACATTGAGCTTTATACTATAAATAGAAGCAGATAATACTAAGGTTTATTTATGGTTTCTTGGACATCCTCTTAATGGGCTTAAGCAATGGAACTTAAAAAAAGAAGTGACTATTGTTCATTGTTCTGGCAGCAGCATCAGACTGCTTTTTTCAGTGACTCTGGTGTCATTCTGTAAGTTATAATACCAGAACACTAAAAGAACTTGCAGATCAGGGTGTTCGGCTTCGGAGGTTGGCATTACCGGACATTCAATTGGTGTGGTTTGATTTCTCTGCGTGGCCTATGCCCTCACTTACAGTGCTGTTTTTCTAAAGGTATCTTTTTCTTCTTCACACAAGTGAGTTGCCTTATTGCCAGATTGAACAGTGCATGTGACTTTGTGCATTGCAGTTTGACCTCACTGGGAAAGAGAGCCTTATTCTTCCCTGCTCGGTTTTTACACTTGGACCGTGAGTGGTTTGGAGGTTTGAAGTTGTTGAATTAGGTTAGTAAAGTGCATTTATTTTCTATTATCTATTAACATAGTGAAAAATAAAAAGTGTTGTGTGCTAGCAGATAGTTTAAGCTAGATATGGTTTTATACATTTGTGGTAAGTTTATCAATTCATGATAAAACCAGGTCAATTTAAGCTAGTATAAGAGATTGTCTTCATTTTACATCGAAGCTTAAAGTAACGCCTTGCTTTAGGGACACAAATCCCTGAGTGGTTGGTTTACTTAGTGTTGACACAATACTCCAGGGCTATCAGACCTGTAAATACTGGTAAGTAAAGCAGGAGGGTGCTGTTTAGAGCTCTGTCTTCCCAGATTCGTAGACAATTTCAGAGGCCTGTTTTAACTGGGTCATGATAAAGACTCAATGTATACAGTGAAACTTTAAAAAATGCTTTTTTGAACGAAGAGCGTTGTCAAGCAGTCTTGGACTGGTTAATAATAATTATGAGATAAATTGTCAAGCTGGGCTTCTGTAGAGGGAAGGAGAAGCTGAGGGATTTCTTGCTGGTGTTCAAAGTTTGTGTGGTATTCCCATTAGCCCTTGATGTAGTCATCTCTGAACTCAGGCACTTGACTTATCAGGAGTAATCTTTGTGTTGCGTTTATGTCTGCAATGTCCTTCCTAATGAAAAACCAAAAAACGTTGTACAATTTAATGTATTTTTCAGGAATATATCCCTTGCATTTCTTGGAGTATTACGGGGCGCAAGTGTCAGTAGATAATTTGTGTGCATTGTACATTTAGTGCACTGACAAGATAAAAAAGTATTGTGTACTGATAAAATGGTAAAAGATACCATTTGTTACTTGGTTTGTTATCGTTGTAGAAGTAACGTGGAATATGGAAACATTGTCATGCTTTACTTCCTTCCAAAATATTTTGGCTTGCACAAAGAATTTTACCTGGTCTTCAGAAGTGGGCTGAATGGCACTTTACTTTTTGACAAGCCCACTTGGTGGTAAGGGAGAAGTTGTCTGACTGGAAAATCAATGCAGTTTTTATACCGACCCATGTCCTAGTTTCAAGTCTATGCCAGATGTGGCATGGGAGAAATGCTGTGTGTGCACTCCCACTGAGCCGGTGCGGCTACGGGGCTTAGCATAAGCCCTGACTGGGCCAGTGGTGTGTCTTATGAGTGGCTGTCATTTTTACTTCCTTTGTCAACAGCTTCATATACTGTATTAAGCGACTCTTTCAACTTAATCCAAGTTGAATAGCACATAAGAAAAACGTGGGGTTTACTTTTGGTTTTAGTTTTATGCCTAGTATTACAGTTTTGTCCTTTGGTATCTTCTGAACATAATGCCTTCATTGTTCTGTCGTGTAAGAATCGTGTAATGATTTAGGGTCCTTTGTGTCTGCTTCTAGTATCTACTTCTGTGATGGCAGAAGTTGTTTTTCCTTAATCCTTCTACTTCATTTTACATTTTACTTGATGACTTCTACTCAGCTATTTTGTGGTTAATAGTCTGAGTCCAATAGGTTTTCTTTTTATATTTTTGATGTTCTCTGCAACCTCAGGGAAGTCATGCACATCACATAGATAATTGTTTTATTAGCTTAACTGTTCCAAATTTGCAGAGTATTGCAAGATTTTATATATCTATTTCAGCAATAAATTATGTAGAAAGTGATCTTCAGCTGTGTTGCACTTAAGGCAGTGGAAAATTCATATATACGTGAATTGACGAGGGAAATGCTAGGGTGAATGTTTTTTGAGAAGCTAAATTTTGTTTTAGACTTACTAGCCAAGTGTGTACTAGTAAAGTAAATGGACTGATAACTATTGACATGGAGACTAGTTAGAAAAGAAGGTACCATGTCTCTATGATGAAATTCTGTTTGTATGTCAAGAACTGCACAGGTACATCCAGCTGCTTTGGGGAATGATGCTTTGGTTGTGTAAACTACCAAAGTCACACTATTTGTTTGGGGTTAGTTTGCTCAGTGTCAGTCTGACAGCTCACCTGTGGAGAGAGACAATCACACACCAGTGCCCAGGAGCACTTTCAGGACATATTTAATGTACTAAACAAATGTAGCTGTTGAAGATGCAGAAAAGAAGCTTCCCTCTAATATGCTTAATGAAAGTATGTGTAAATGAATCATTGCAACATAAAGCAGAGGTTTTGAGTTTAAATTGTGACATATTTAAATTACTCCAGATTTGACCATATGATGCTGTTAAAGTTGCTGATGCCTGGGCTTCTCCAAGTGTTAGGAATGTGTTCTATGCTTCAAAAATGTTCTTCATAAGGTAGATGTGAATTAGACAATTGACCAAGGGATGGTCGTTTCATAATCCGTGTCCCCCTGAAATTAATTTCTAAATTTAAAAAAATTGATTATTTTGGTTTTGTGTAAATACTTTTCTACAGTGATTTGTACTTTTTTTACAGTTAATAGAACACAGAAATACTAATTTTGGGGAACCTATAGGTGTGGTGGAGTTTGATGTGAATGTGAACTTTTGGCACATCTAGGGTTTTTTTTTCTACAGTTTTCATAGAAGAGCAAGTGCTCTGAGTTGACAAGCTGAGGTCTTTTTATGGCAACTTAAGAGTCTCTAAGCTTATTCATGTGTGGGGAAATGATTACTACTAGTATTTCAGGAAAACAGAGTTTCACTTTGCTGCAAATAAAATACCAAGTTATGGGGAGCTAGTTTCAAAAATGTGAAGTACTTGTCATATGTAAAAATATTTTAATTAGCACAGATTTTTATTAGTGGTAAAATGAGTAACAAACATACAAATACTTACTAAATACATGATTTGACTGAGAATCCTGAACCGTTTGTCCTTTTTTCAGTTATAAACGAAAAAGTCAGAATAGCGATTTTCATGGATGCTCTTTCATTGCATTGTGGGAAAGTGCACTGAAGTTAAGGCAGAGTTTTGACATTTGACTTGGCTTTAGGTGTTTTGGTGATCTTGAGCTGGTACAGAAAAATGTGAGGGGTCATGCGCTGGTGGCTGCGTATGTGTTGATGGTCAGGCACGTGATTAGTTAATTCAGTGTGTGACTCGTTACTGCAGAAATACAGCGTGAACTGACACAGTAACTCTTTTTTCCCCTGTAGTGTGCTGGAGAAGAGAATTGGGTGGACAGTCGGACTATTTATGTTGGGCATCATGAACCACCTCCAGGCGCTGAAGCATACATTCCACAGAGATTTCCAGATAATAGAATAGTCTCATCAAAGGTACCAATATTTTCTTTCATTCATTTAGATAAATAAGCTGAAGTTATTCTTTGTGTTTGTTTATTTCTTTCAAGGTTTTTTTTCTAGTCTTCCTGTATATTTTTCCTTTCCACAACCAGAAAAGGTAAAGTGAAGATATCTCAGATTTCTTCTAGAGAAACTAATTGCTAAGTTGTCTCTAAAATGAACAGAAATACAATAATTTCTCCCATGTTTACTGTAGTACATAGTATAGTACAGTCTTTGACTAATAATGAGTTTTTCCACAAAGAAAAAAGCAATTTTCATTTGAGGCAATCCTGGAGCAAATAAAATCTTCCTGAAGAAAGACTGCATCCTTTGTACTCAAAAGCAATACCTCAAAGTACTAGAAATAGTTTAATTTGTTGAGCACTTAGATTCATCATATTCTCTCCACCACAACAATGTCATTCCCTTCAAAAGCTCATACTGTTTCCATGGGGTTTTGTCAAGTCTTTGTTATTCACATGCAAGTGAATCATATTTAGTCTTGGTAGTGTGATACATTTGTGCTCTTTAGAAACCATCCTGTTGTCACTCACTTCAGTTAGTAAGTTTTAACTTCCATAAGCTCCAGCAGCTTTTTGTGAGCAGTTGGGATGTTGGTACTTTCCAGCTGGCTTTCTTTAGCTGAAGGTTTATCCTGCAGTGTTATAGAAATTTGAATGCTTGCAGGTGATACATGGCTAACAACGCAAGAACTCCCAAGTTTGTAATGTGCTTAGATTTTAATCTTCATGAGCTCACACCTTCAGCCAATTATGAAATAATCAATTCAAAATAATATCTCCTCTACTGAGAATTTCTTTTTGAATAGTGTCTCAAATCCCCAGCCGTTTTAAGAACCTTGGAAGCATTATGATCTCAAGGAACTGAGTGATTACTTTCATGGACCTGAACTTGCCATCCATTAACATAACGAAAGCCACACTTTTCACAAGTGGTGTGTCATTTCTCACGTGAGATTTTGTATTTACTACCTTCTTTCCATACTTCATTCAAAGATGGTGTACTAAGCAGCAGCTTAGTATTTAGGCATCTTTAATTAGATAGAGTGTTCAAAAGGTAAGGCAAATGAAGTACAAATGAAGTACAGTCAAACTGGTACAGTGTGAAATCCTGTGCTCTACATGTTGATTTGTATTGCCTTTTGAATTATAGAAAAGTAAACACACTTAATGCAAATTTTTGTACTCCTGTGACATTTTTCTTATTTTTTTAATCTCATCTGGGATGTATGTAAATAAAGCTATTGAAGTTACTGATGATACTTTTCTTGAAATAAAAACATCCTGTTCAACTATGCAAGGTATTTTGACATCTTTTTGTGATTATTAAGTTAGTGGAAGTTTCAAGTTACTTTGCTTTGCAGAGTGAGATTTTTTAAATATGATTTAAACCTGCTTTGAGCTAGGGAATCCCTGCTGGAAATTAGTATATACCTATGACTTCAACCAGTTCAGGACGGAGACTTCACTGTATTTTTATTTGGATATAAAGCATATTCTGTTAAATGTTTTAAATGTTGAACTCTTTAGTTGTGAACTGTATCTGCAAATAGCCTTTCATAAACAAAAAGTATAGTGGAAATACATACATTTTATATATATATGTTTCTCAGTTTTTCTGTTTATTGATTAAACCTCTCTTTTAAAAATAAAATGTAGGTTGTCTTTGTGGAAGTAAATACAGTGGTGGTATTTCAGGAGGGAACAGAATTCATGTAAATTCTTCATGATATTGAACAGTTCCTTAGACTGCTGAAAGCTGTTTTAATGTTGTCTGTATATGAGAACTTCCCATGCTGTCCCTTTCAAGTAAACTGTTATTCCCATGCTCCATCCCAAACAGCCTGAATAAAGCACCCTTGTGACTTGACTAACATTCATTCTGGTTCTGTAAGCTGCTCCCTCTTACCATTTCACCCGTCCTTGTCCCGTGCTCTCCTGTGAACCCTCCTGAGGGGGCACCTATTACAGCGTAAGGAACGCAGACATAAACTTCTTAAAAAATGCTCAAATGTGCAAAATTAAGATGGCAAATCCATAATTGTTAGAGTAGAATAAAGGTACATGCTTGCGAGCACAGGGTGTGATGTTGCCTCAACCATGAAGGATACTTCCTTCATCTTTCATCAGCAAGACAGACAGTAACTTTCAGCTGGGCTTTTATAGGTGTTTAGTGCTTATGTAAGAAAGTGTATGATTGCTCTTCAAGGATGAGGTACTCTGAACTTCCAAGTACAGACTTTACCAATTTAAGACAAAATGAATTTCTAAAAGAGGTAGTTGAAAGCCATGAGAAAATGTTATCAATTAGTCTGTCTGTATCCTGCTTTACTAAAAAATGTCTTGTCATAAAGCCCTGAAAAAGATGGCAGCTTGCAGTAATATGAACCTTAGACTTTACTAGCCCTTCCAAAGGTGCACTTTACTGTGCTTCACCAGAGGCTTCCTGGTGTCAGCAAGGTAATACTTCAATTCAAGTGCAGAGGGATATTTCGTGTACATTGCAGTGTCACTGTGGAATGTGGTTAATGCTCTGTCTGCTTAATGATACATTCGTGGTTGTGGAAAATGATAAAGACAGACCTTGGCCAGACAAAAGTGTTCTATTGGTTTGATGTGTTAATTCAATCATGGTATTAACAATATATATGTTAATATATTATTGTTAATATAGAAGGTGTGTGTTAAAGTAGTAAAAGGCAAAAACTTATGTCTTTTGGATTGTGCATGCAGTTCTTTTTACATTCTAGAGACAGTGACCTTTGTAGCATGGATCCTTTTGTTGATCTAACTTCTAGCTACTTCAGCTGCCTTGGGTGTTGGCCTTTGAAGTGGCTGTTATGTGCCCTTGATTGAATTTATCACATGACAGTGCTGCAGCATGGCAAAATATCAGCTGGTACAAAACCCCCAGTGTTTCAAATGTAAAAGAAAGAAAGTAAGTGAACTGGCAGGGAGGTGGCTTGCTTTTTTTAAAAAAAAATTATACACATTTTGATACTATTTACTTTTTAGTGGAACTTACAGATTAAAAGGAAACTAAGTTAAACTAGGCAGCAATAGCAGCTACCAACACTTGATGAGAAACAACCTTTTTTCTTTCTGAAACAGGATTTTACTTTTTGAAAAAGCTGACAAATTATAAAATAACTTTTTAGTAGAAAACTTCCTTAAGGTTCAGGCTTCATATTATTGTGCTGGGAATATGGTTTTGTATTTAGTAGTCTTTAATGGATTTCTCCTCTGTGAATTCCTTCAATACCTTTCAAGCCCATGTAAATTCTCAGAATTAAGAACAGTTCCACTGTAAAAATGTTTGCCAAAAGTAACTATGACTCTTCATTTTAAAGCTTCCTGCTAATTTGAGTTCATATTTCAAATACCTGAATCTGACAATGACTGTTATCCCCTGTCTATAATCTTGTTTCTGTTGGTGGTCTTCCATCATATTCCTTTCCAGGACGAATAGCCTTAGCCTGTTCAGTAATTGTTTGTGTGGAACCTGCTTCATGCTCAGGTTTGGTCTGAACATTTTCCCAAGCCAGTGCAATCACACACAGATCATTCAATACATAGTGAACTATGGATTTATGTAGTGGCATGATGATGTTTTTAGTTTGTTATTAATTTAATATTTTCCAATATCCAAATTCCCTTTTCCTGAAGTTAATCTAATGCCTTTATAGAATTGCTATGCTTCAAGGATCTCATTTGACAAAGTAGGGATTTGCAATTCTTGTTCTACCTGAATCAATGAATTGAAGATTGATTGGATGTCTACATTTCTCTTGAACAGAGGGAAAAATTGTAATGAAAATAAAATATTTTTTAAGGCAACAACATGGAGTTCATAGGAACATGTTTAATTATAGCTGCTTATGGCTTTTAGAAAAAACAAAACAAAGAAAAACCCTAAAGAAAGAACCACAAGAAAGAACCAAAAATTTCAAAAATTCCTGGATAGGAATAGCCTGTTGAATGAGAGCCGAGAGAATTTCCTGTGTGTTAGAGACACATGGCAAAATTAGAAAATCAATGAACTTTTAGGCAGGAGAACCGATTTTTTTTTTTTTTTTCCCCCCATACCACCCCATAGAGGAAGTTGGGTTAGGGAGACTTACAAAGGCCTTTACTCTTCCTTTCAGTCTGTGGGTAATCAAGACACAGTATTTTGCCTTGGTAATCCTGTCCAGCTGCAAACTTTTACTGTCATCGTTTCATAAAGAGAAATTTTACAGCTACAGAACCCACTTTTGCCCGCGTCACCAACATAACCGGAGGCAGCAGGGCTTATGCTCCCAGAAGATGATACTGAAGAGTAGTGGGATATGACTCTTGAATGAAATGCAAGACTGACTCTACAGTGGATGCAGAACTGTTACTTGAAGAATCTGCCCTAAAGAGATGTCACTGAAATTAAATTATACATGAAATTACAAAGTGCTCAATTGTGCTGTAGCTTTATTTCCCGTTCTTCCTATAGAAAAGCAGTAAGGTGAACTCAGATGGGAGAACTCGGATGTTATTTCCTGCTTTGTAATGCTGTACACTAATTCATGGATCAGAAGTGATCCTGGTTTTGTTGCACAAATAATGCAGTCTTCTGTTGTCTGCCTGTTTCCTTAGGACTTTTCGTCAAATTCTGATCCAAACATTGCTTTCTGTGATAGTGGCCTGAGACAATAATGCTGTGAGTTGAGAATCCTGTATATTGCAAGGGAAACCTTAGGTACCTTCAGTGCTAATCTGATTAAGATGACTCAATTAATCTCAATGACTAATAAAGTTAAGTATTCAGTTGAATAAAGTTAAGTAGTTCTGACATGTTTCAGCAGATGTTGTTGAAATATTCCTTTCTTTCAGCAGAAATTCATGCCCTTGTGCTGTACCTCTTCCCTGCAGCACTCGCTCATAGTGCCATTATAAACATACAAAGACTGGGTGTGCTCTGATTTCTCATTTTGTTGCCGTATTTAGAAGAAATGTTTATACTGAAGCTTAAGGAAATACTAAACCACCTCTATCACGATGAGCCACTTCGAACCCAGCAGAGACCTAGGCTGTCCCGCACTTTTCCAAGATGATGCTTCATAACTGGAAGGCTTTGTCTGGCCTCTCTAGGGCCATGACATAGCAGTTTAAAGATGAGGAGTTCAAACACAGCCCTAAGCAATGACATTTGAAAGTCAGAAAAGCATCCGAAGCCCACAGTGGGAAGAGGCAGGGTCATGTGCTTGTGAAGCCGATACATAATTGTGCAGCGTACTCTGGGGGCAGAGAGGGTGGGTAGGCAGAAATGTTTATGGGACAGGGACTAATGCAGGGAGCATTGTCTGTGCCTTTTAGTGTGAATGTACTGATCTGCTCTGAAAGCAGCTGTAACACAGAGCTCTCCATTTCTGCCCACGTAATCCCCTGCCTCCCAGCCACGCTGGGGGAAGCAGGAGCTCAGCTCTGATGCTGCAAGGGCTGCAGAGTCAGGTGTGCCCAGCCCTGCCAAAGAGTGAGTGGGGCAGGAGCTGTTAGAGATGAGAAGAGTAAATGGACTTGGTTGGCAGTAAAGCTTAAGTGTGTCTGAATCAGTTGAACTCTCGAAGGGGACAGCTCGGATGGGAGTGCATGAGTGTGTAATTCTTCCAGGCACAACGATACAATTTCCTTCTAGGCATAACTGCCAGTGCCTAGAGAGAGCAAGGAAAAGCTCTTCTTGGCTCTTGATGATCCTGCGCAGTATGGGATTTCCAGGTCAGAGGTTCTTTGCAACATCCCTGATGTTCCCAGGAGAAGCCATTTACCCTTCCCATGGTTCAGTCCAGGGTTATTAGCAATATTTTATCTTCTGCTGGTACTGCCCCTAACAGAGCCTTTTAAGTTTTTTTTGTATCAGAATGGAGTCTGCATGTAGCAAGAGAGAAGCAGAAGAAGGAAGGAAAACAAGCAGGTCCAAACCTAACACCAGGGAAGACAGATGTAATTTTTCTCTCTCTCCAAGTAAGAAAGTGAGGCTTGCTCTCACATACTCTTTCTTCTGTTTTCCTGGTATTCTCTGTGACTTCTCTCTTCAGTCAGTCATCCTTGCCGCAAGGTATTTTTTTTTCTTTTTTAAAATTATAATTAGATGATTACAGATGCTGGGGGATGTCTTTGGCAGAGGAATTCCTAGAGTTAGTAGCCTCTATTTGATAAGACTGAGAGTTGCTGAACAGGGACTACTAAAGATAGACTTGTTTGTAATAGAAATCCTGTTTTATCAGCAACTGTTTTTAAGAAATCCTATGCCAACATATGTGTGTTTGTTTATCAAATGTGCCATTTGCTCTAACTTCCCCAAATCAGTTTCATTTTTGCCCTTTCTCTGAATGTACTGGTGCTGGTTTTTCACTTGTAAAAGCCCTACATGTAGCAGCTGCCTCTGATTCCTGTGTTGTGAATGACCTTGTGATGTGGAGAAACAGGAGTCCCTCCCTCAGTGGAGTGATAAACACTGTGCAGATGGTGCATACCATGGTTAATACTTTTGTTAAAATATTGTTGTGTCTTTCTGCATTCATTCTAAAATGTCATAAATATGGCAAAATACTTTTCAAAACATTCCAATTCTATTGAGTAGCATATAAGCACAGAAGTCTGAATATTTTTGCTTCAAGTCAAAGTCTTGATACCAGTTTAGTACATTAAAGAACATAGATGAGTTCTGCTATAAACTTCTTATATGCTTATAAGCAAGTCACTTGCTTATAAGTTAGACAAGGCATACGCTCAACTCAGTTCTTTGGATTTCAGGCAGTTATTGATTTCCTGTTTTTTTTCATACCCTTTGCTATAGTTTTCTCTACCAGTTCTCTACTCTATGTAGAGTTAGACAAACTGTGTTTCAAAAAAGTAATATTTTTATAAATAAAACTACCTTTAAAGAAACTGTGAAACATTTGATCAGACATTTTTCAGCTATTCTATTGAAGAGGGCTACCTATATGTATATAATATATGTACTATTTATGTTGTTTTAATAATATAATACTATGTAAGGTGGTATTATATATAAAGTGTTGTGTCCAGTACCTAAAAGGAGACCACAAAAAAGCTGGAGAGGGACTTTTTACAAGGACATTAAGTGATAAGAGAAGGGGGAAGGGCTTTAAGCTGAAAGAGGGTTGGTTTAGATATACCTTGAGGATGGTGAGGCACTGGAACAGGTTGTCCAGAGAAGTTGTAGATGCTGCATCTCTGGAAGTGTTCAAGGTCAGTTTGGATGGGCTTTGGAGCAACCTGGTCTAGTGGAAGGTGTCCCTGCCCATGGCAGGGGGTTTTGCACTGGATGCTTGAAAAGATCTTGAACGTCTTTTTCCACCCAGACCATTCTATGATAGGCACACATGCCTGCAGTCTAGTTTTTAAACTGCAACTTTAAGAATGCATTGTTTCTTGGTAATTGATAGATAGTATAAAAACGTGTATGTTAAAAATACTGAAGTCACCATGGACACAAATGACTGCAAGATCAGCTTTTCTCTATACTACCCTGATTTTATGATCCTCAGGATGGATTTTGTTTTGCAGAAGGGATGAAAATCATCATAGGAAGATGTCTATGAACCAGGGCTAAACCAATATAGTAGATGTTTTTGTTGTAATAGTTTTAAGCATTTACAAGAAACAGTCAAAAAGGTTGAGTGAAAAGAGTGAAATCAGAGTGGGTTAAAAGAGAGGTGGTGACTATTTAAAACAATCTGTAAGAAACTGAAGTGTTGACAAAACTCAGTATGAAGTGCTTTTTCTTACAACTTCAGGTTTTGACGTAAAGTGATTACTTAAGAATCTCTCCTTTTTCTTAAGAAAATATCTGCCTCTTAGGGTGGAAAGAAGCTTGAAACATGAGCCAAAATTCTGGCATGCAGGTAGCAAATGAAAAGGTCAAAATACAGTGTCAAGAACAGTGTATTTTACATTTTTGAATTCGTGTGACTGGCTGCAATGAGGAGGTGTTGGAGCTGAAAGCAAGATGGTATCAGTAGAGAGGATGCAAGAATTGGTGAGATGGAGTCAGGGGCACGAGCGGGAATGCTGTGGACGTGCTCATGAGTGCAGAAATACACCAGCTCTGTAGGTGCTACTGCAATTACAAATGGGAAGAAAATCTGCTTGAATGATGCTGTTTTGACACCAGACTGATCTTACAGATTCTTGCACAGTGTTTCAGATGCATCTGTTGGCACCATGTGTTCTTCTCTTGGATGAATGCATAGCTACTATTGCTTGGTGTCTGATGTGGTACCTCCGATATGCAAAAAGCACCACTCTGGCCTCTAAGTCTTTTGTAGCATTTGGAAAAGATCAGTTAAGCCGTCCCCAACTGAAGAGCTTATCTAAATACTGTGTAACTGTTTGGATAAACTTATATTCTTCAAGTGAATTACAGTGGAAAAGAAGGTAGTTAAATATACCTAAACTGCTTTTCAAGAGTTTACAAACAGCATGACTAGAAATTATCTGAAGAAGAGAGATGATATTATTAATTCAGGGCACAGGAATCCAATGGATTTAATATTGTCATTTTTAATTACTTTCCTTTAAAAATTTTTGGTTTGTTCCTGCCTGGCTAGGGTAGAGAAATTGCCTTGAATGTAGCAGTCATGAGATAAATCTTGTTCTGAGTGGCAGGCCCTCCATTGCTTCTCTGGGGAGTGATTATGTTGATTAAACATTATATGCACATTTGTAGATACTGCTCTGAGCTACTGATGGCTTGGGTAGGGGAAGGTCTGTCTAGACATCTTAGTGTTCTTTCTTGCCTAAACTGCAAAAATCATTACTTCTCTGTTGAAGATGGACGGGCAGAATAAAGACATACTTTGTATGCCTGAAACCCAGAGTCATAAAGTGCTAACAGTCTCTCAGATTGAAAATAAAGTTTCAAGAAATAGTCTGTGTTAAAGAAGCATCCATTTTAGGAAACACTTCTTAACCATAAAAGTGATCTCTTCCCATATTATTCACTTTTATTCAGCTAAAAGAGTTGCTGATCAAAGGTGGAGCTATGGGAAAGACCACAGCTTGGCAGGGAAAGCAGTGAACTAAGGTTGGAATATGAGGAGGATTGGATACTAAGGGTAAAGGTGAACAACCTTTTTATGGATTGTTGTTTTAATTGATTTACTTGCTTCTTCAATCAGATATTTTAAATATCTAGTCCAACAATAATATGCTATTACCAGACATTTAGTCAAATAATCCTCTAGGAGATTTAAAGTGAAAGTTATGTAGAGTACCTGATTTAGGGGCTTGTGTAAATCTTTGAAATTTTAATGGTCAAAAAACCCTTTACCATGGAAAAAATACTACTTCTACCAAAAGAGCTAAACAAAAAAGTGTAAACAAATGTTCTTCACTGAAACCTCTATTGATTTTTCTTTCCCTTCAGGCAGAGATTCTTAAAAAATAAATGGATAAAATTAGAAAACGAAGATAACTTAGCTGATAAAGTTAGTGATGAAAATACACAATAATTGTCATCAAATAGAATCTATATGGTCATCTATCATTATAGTAGTTTTGAATGATCAGCATTGTTGTGCAAGGAAAAATAATCAAGTCTAACTCATTCTCTTTGAAAATTCCAAGTAGCTGGATAATGGGTAGTGCAAGCTGCATTCCTGTCTGATGAAAAGTGTTCTGATTGCAAGACTAGAACACTTGATTTTCGAGCTGTTGCATGTCTGCCTGCCTGAGTTTTGGCTTGCTCACAGGTGATTTAATACTGAACTAGCTATTATGCAGGACAAGTGGTAACTTAGGGCATATTTAGGATAGATACTGACTTTTGGCACACGAATGAAGAAGAACATTTCATTCCTAGGTCTCACACATGTTCAGGCTTTAACTCCCAAGAAGTAAAAAGATTGCTCTATATAATAGGGTTTCACATACATTTAAGGCATATTTCTCAGAGTTACTTTTTGTCTTCAGATGTAATAGAAGTACTTTCCTTCTGGAGCTCTGTCTATCTTTGCCTTCAGGGCCAAATTCAGAAGATGTCTAGCTCATGGAATAATTTGGTTATCAGCAAGTGTAAGTACGATCTGCCAAGAGGAGACAAGGCACATTTGTTACAGAGCAAATAAATTAGGATAAGCTTCTTAGCCTATCTCGTTTGAAATGAAAGTTTTATTGGAGTTGTCATTTTATTATGTGTCAAAGGATAATTTGGATAATAAGATGATGCAGTGTTAGTTTTCTCAAGCCATTTCTCAAACCTTTTCACACAGTTTTAGCTGACGTTTTTTACATGTGTTCCAATAAGCAATCCGTGCAATGTTTTTCTGGAGCTACAGAGTGAGCTGTGTAAAAAGAGTGTAGTTGAATCTGCTGCAGGGCAGGGGAAGGGGACTAGATGATATTAAGGTCCTTTATCACTTTTACATGACTTTTTAAATTTGAAGTTTTTGCATTTTCTCTTTGCAGCTTTATGTACTGTTTCTCATGTCATGTTACAACTCTTGTGATAATTTGTAAGATCAGTACAGAAATATGCAGCCACTTACTCTTATTCACCACTGTTGCTTATCTTGAGGAGTATTTTTGTGTCCCAGCCAAGGAACAGAAGAGGGGCTGACAACTTTTTATTTGGTTGTCTTGCTATTACTGTATAGTTAACTCTGAGTGCCACCTATCTCAAGTCATGAATACAACATGAAAGTGAACTAAAAGTGCTCTTTGAAATTACTAAGATGCTTTTAAAACCTATTAATGGCTTTAAATAAACTGTTCCATAACTAACTAACTCTGGACACTCACTCTGGACAAGCATTGTTGCTAGTTAAAAATTATTACAGTCCCTAGTACGAAGATTATCACAGTTCAGAAAAATGATGCTATTCTGAGAATACATGCTTGTCAATTAAGATTCAAATTCAGTAAATTATTAAACTAAGTAACAAAACCACTTCTGCTTCTTGTTTAGTTTATTCTTGAAATGTGAGTTATAAAATTGAATGTGAACAATATTTCCTTCACAAACGCTCATAATCTGTGCATTTGTTTTCAGTACACGTTTTGGAACTTTATACCAAAAAATTTGTTTGAGCAGTTCAGAAGAATAGCTAACTTCTATTTTCTCATCATTTTCCTTGTTCAGGTAAGATATCCCAATTTTCCAGTAAGTTCTGCGCTGTTTCAAAAATAGGGAGAAGTTGAAAAAGGTTTTAAAATTAACTGGTTTTGATGACCATGGGTGTAAATGGTTGAGCCTGGAAAGCCTTTTACACTGGTGATGTGACAAAAGGTTTAATTTCCAGGTTGTAAATGTGAATTTAATCTAAAGAGAATTTGACAGCATCACTAGTTGGATGGCAATACATGTATTGATAAAATTGAAAAGAATGACTGTCATTTTTATTTTGTAATAAACATCCAGATCAGTAAAACTGTTACTATAAATTCTGTTGATGATAAATTTTTGTTAGTTTTGCAAAAATACGATATTTTATAACAAAATAAGGTCTTGGCAGCAATTTTCTAACTGTACTGTCATCAAAGCCTGTGAGAAACTGAAATAATAGGAACTGATACAATGCTTGCTTAGAGAGGTACCTAAATACTTGATTTTGAAATGAGTTCCATGAATAACTAGTATGCTGCTTTTTAGGTGCCTTAATTCTGAACCTTTCACAATCACTTATTGTGCTAAATAATAAAAATCTTACTAAGTGAAAAGCGGTATTGCTTTGCAGACCAGATTCTGCAGAAAGAAAAGCAGATTCCCAGGACAACTTAGATTTTGTCAGTTGCACTTCCTCTGTGAATTCTGCCTCTTCATTTATATTTGCAGAAGCCTCAGCTCAGTATTTCAGAATTTACTCTTTGCATGCCTAAGAACAGCTCTATTGTATAACATGTAAAGCCAGTGCCATGCTAATTTCTAATGGTGCTCCATAATTTTGCTTCCAAAGCTGCAGCTTTCCAGTCTAATACTTCCTTAAAGTCTTGCAAGCAAATATTTTAATGAGGCATTAACATCTGAATGTTAATGTGATCTATCTACAGTGTTGTATCTTCTTATAGCATCCAGTTTTCAAATTTTTGTCAGTATAGTACACATTCGGAAAGTTGTATTGAAGTACTGTTCTTTTCAATTAAAATTCTGTGATGCCTTGTAACATATTGGTGAAATTACTTGAAAGATTGACTCCTTACATTCACAAAAATATAACCAGAAAGTATTTGTTCTTTTTTTTTGCAGTTAATTATTGATACCCCTACTAGTCCAGTTACAAGTGGACTTCCACTTTTGTTTGTCATCACTGTCACAGCTATCAAACAGGTGAGTAATTTAGTGTGCAAAAGTAAAGCTAAAGAGAGCAGTTGGGTCAGTTTGGGTCTGCTGTCCAAGCAATGCCCCCTCCCAGCCTTTTGCCTGCCCCCAGCCTGCTGGTCTGGTGTGGGAGAAGGCTGAAGAGAAAGCCTTGATGCTGGCACTCTTCAGTAGTAGCCAAAACACTGGGGTGGAACCAAGACTGGTTTAGTCCCAAGTACAAAGCACAGCAGCACAGGACTGCTGTGAAGAAAGCTAACTTCACCCGAGATAGACCCAAAACAGGATAATTTTGATTGTCCCTTAATAGATAGCTCAATAGATAACTTACTATCTTCACAGTCTTTATGCTAAATGCAGACTTTTCCTTCATGAGTCTTTAAAGAAGCCATGGAGAGTTGTGTTTCTCTTTCTTTACAGTGGTAACTATTCATAACTGAGTATATTCTGGAGTTAAATTAACTTCTCGTTGAGCAAAAGTTGTGATACATGCAAGAGCTAGTATTTCAGCATGGCTTTCCCAGTCTTAAGATTTTAAATGTTACTCTTTAAAGTCTTACTGTTAGTAGTGACCTCCCAAAGCCTGGGTTATGACGTGCTGTGCCTGGTACTACAGTTCTATTTCCTTGATTTTTCTCCCAACAACTCGTGTGGATTTTGGGACCTGCTTGAGGAGCTGTACCAACCCCTGGAAGTATATTACACTAAAGTAATAAAGTCTCTGTGAGTTCCCAGGTTATTTTTGAGAGCATCCAAGGTAGTGATACTTTTGTTCTGCATTGAATTTTCAAATGTGCTCAAAAGAGTTAGATGTAAAAATGCTATGTAAAAATATCACTACAAGTGGTATTTTCCATCTCTTAACCACTGATGTCTTTATCAGTGCCAATCTTTCTTATATGGCAGGACCTTTTCAATGGGAAGCTGCAATTCCCTATCCTTTAGTTTGTATGCTTGTATAAAACACAAATTCATGGGGTAATTGAGCACTAAAAATAGGGTACTCTGCAAAGTCTCTTGAAACAAAATTCTTCACAACTTGAAGAATATATACAATATATATTGTATATAGGGTTAAAAGGTTTGGCTTAATTGTATGACAGTCATCAAATATGACAGCCTTTCGTCATGTCATCTCTTTATCATCTTGCAGTCCCATTCTTCCAAAATATAATTTCTACACTTCTACCTTCTAGTCAACTACTTTTGTAAGTACTGTGCACTTACTCGAGTCAATAGAGCATGAGCAAGAGATGATCACTTAAATACCAGAAATGGTTCTACACTTTCGAAACCCTTATTCATCCAAATGTCTTCATTAAAATACATGGTTTTGTTTGACTAATTGTAACCATGAATGCTCTTTTTCATAGATATCCAGCACGACTGTAGTACTGATATGTATCACAATTCCATTTGTTTTAGTGAGAATATTTTTTTCCCTTACAGTGATCAAAGAAAATTCTTAACATTTTTCTTGCAAGCTAGAATTGTTCTGTGTCATTATAGCCAAATCTGCATCACTGCATCATTCCATTTCACTGTTTTCTAGGGTTATGAAGATTGGCTGCGACATAAAGCTGACAATGCAATAAATCAATGCCCTGTTCATTTCATTCAGCATGGTAAACTGGTTAGAAAGCAAAGCCGAAAATTAAGAGTAAGTAACTATGACTTGACAGATTTCGGGAGTCAGACTTTACTTCACCCTTCTTGTACACTTCACACATAAAACAAGTTATATAGAAATGTAGTATGATGGTGTAGTATATATTGCATTTAATGGAGTTTAGACCTACAGTATACTAATTTTTAGTTTTATGCCTCTGAATAAAATATTTTTATAAAATTAAACTCCTAATGAGTTAAACTGTCTAATGAGATTAGATAAATCTCATTTATTATCATCATTCTGAAATTTTGTTTTTAGGTGTTACTATTGTTGATTTTTATCAGGCTGTTTTGCTTAACTAGAATTAACTAACTCCTTCCATAAATGTTACTTTCATTTTCCATTCTTTAACTTGGAATTTTTGTCATGATTTATCTTTTCTCTATTTTCTGTCCACTGTGATTATCACAGAATCATAGGATGCTTTGGGTTGGAAGGGACGTTAAAGATCATCTAGTTCTAATCCCTGTACCGTGGGCAGGGACACCTTGCACTAGACCAGGTTGTTCAGAGCCTTATTCAACCTGGCCTTGAACACTCTCAGGGATGGGGTATAATTACTATTATGCACGTTAATAATTTGTTTAAGCCTGATTTTGACAGTCAGTGCTATGTATACAGATACATGCATATGTACAGACACAACGCATTCTAAATATTTTCTCAAAACCCATCAAATCACAATCTCTTCATTGACCTTGTGAATGCTTCTACTTGCCTTCTTGATATATTTTCAGAAATTAATTTTTGCTGCTTGTTTGATTTTTTTTTAATGAGCAGATTAATTTTTTAACATTATTTTCTTTAGAACTCAGAAAACTTGATAGATATTTGTTTGGAATTTTCTTATTTCTAGTATGTTTGTTGGGATGTCTTTATTGTTCTGCTGGTTTTGGGCATAAGTGCATCAACAGTGTTCACAGCCTTTCTGCTGTGACCTTCCATTTGAGTGTGATAGCTTCTGGCTAGGACTTCCTGGTAATAAAAAAAATTAGGCCATCACATGCTTGAGAGTTCCAGGTGTGTACCTAACCAGTTAAATATTCCAAACAAAAATAGTCAAGTACCATGCAACTGGATTTTGAATTTTAGTGGTTAATCTGTTGCCCATATTTTCTTAATTTCTCCCCTATTTATTGCCTTTCAGAGGGTGTATATTGAGTGACTAAATGATAGGAGAGACAGACCTTGAAAATACTTGCATGGAAAGGGATATCTATGTGTATTTGTAAATGGGTGAAATTCTCAGATCTATATTACATGAGAAGACAGACTAGGTTGTATAAAGGTCATCACCTAAAGCCTGGGGACATTCAACTAAAGAAGGAAGAAAAGAATTGCTAAAAGATGGAGTTCTTTTTCTCACTATCAGAGAACGGTTGAGGTTGGCAGGCATCTCAGGAGGTTTCCTGATCCAACCCCCAGCTCCAGCAGGGCCACCAAGAGCTGTTTGTTCAGGACCCTACCTAGACAGGTTTTAAGTCTCTCCAAGGAGGGAGACTCCACTACCTCCCTTGGGCAACTGTTCCAGTGCTCAGTCACCCACACAATGAAAATGAGGTGGACCCTCTCATGTTCCAGGTTGTGCCCACTCCTCAGGCCCTGTCACTGGGCACCACCAGAAAGAACCTGTTCCTGTCCTCTCTGCATCTTTAGCTGACGTAGTGGCAAATGTTGGAACACCTTTTAAGTTTTATTAAGATGCTATATACTAGTACATTTATTTGTTTTGGGTTGAGGAAAATGAGAATTTCTTACCTGATTGTTGCAGGTGTGCTTAAGAGTTTGCGTTCTCCCGTGCCATGTGTACAATCTGTAATTTTTCATTGCTACTGGTTAAGAAAAAAAAAGCCTTTTTCATATCTATAATTAGATAAATATAATTTATTATCATAATCCTAAAATTTTATTTTTAGCTGTTGTTGATTTTTATCAGATTGTTTTGCTTAACTGGAATTAAGTGACTCCTGCCAGCTGCCAAGGATAGTGGGATTTAGCTTTATAAGCATATAACAAGAACAATGATTAAGCTGAGTCTTATTATAATAAATTATGACATAAAAGTATATTGAACAGATGTTGACCTACATGAAAAATTGCAAAAATTACGTATTTTTGATGGGATTTTTATTAAAACCCTGATATTCTTAGAACATAGAGTATGTATTTGCCACTTGTTTAACCTCCAAAAATGTAGAAAAAGACATTTTTCTTGAATGATTTGCAAGAATAGTTTGAATTTATAATTGGTTGGCTGTTCTGTTGCGACATTCTAATGTGCTGTAAAATATTGCCTATGTTTCCATGAGTAAAAATTAGTTTGCTTACCTTTAAACATGGATAAAAATAGGATGGACTTCTAGTCACAATTCTGCTAAATTATGCTAAATATGTGTCCTGTTTTCATCAGCAGACTTGGAATTGTTGGCTTTTTCAGCTAATTGTAATATTTGGATCTAGAGGCGTATCCTCATGAGCCAGTGAGAGCAGCTCACATCTCCTGGTGGTTTTGAAACAGTTTTGTTGTATTTAGTCTTAAGGATAATGTCTTCTCTCTCAAGTAATGTTGCAAAACTCAATAAGACAATACTTGCACGATGGTTATCCTGAGAGGAAAGCTGTAAACAGTAGATCTCAATCATTCCACAAGGTATAATTTAGTTTTCCGGAGATATTTCTCTAGTTCTTTACTCTTGTGGTAAATCCTTATGTAAATAAAAACTGTTGAATTTTTGAAATATTTGTGTTAGTCTAGGTTTTAATTTTGAAATCTGAAATTTGGGCTGCTGCATACGTGCATTTTATTTTCTTGTGTTCTTTTCCTTAGGTTGGAGATATTGTAATGGTAAAAGAAGATGAAAAATTCCCATGTGATTTAATATTCCTATCGAGTAGTAGAGGAGATGGAACATGTTTTGTTACAACAGCTAGTTTGGATGGTGAATCCAGTCACAAAGTAATTAAATGTTCTACATTTTCTCTTTAAGGCAAAGTTTGCTTTTAATTTTTGACATAGATCACAATATGACTTCATGCTTATATGTGTGAGCAGGTACACTAATTTGTGTAATTTATGTTTCCACCATCCGACTTCATTTCTCTAAAAGTAATACTGTTTTATGAAAAGTTTTAAGATGTTTATTTGTGATTTTGTCTGTGTCCAGTATAGGCATGCAGATTGCAGTGTTAATACGCTAACCTTTTGTACTTAAATTCTTTCATGGGGACCTGATTTATGAATACACTGAAAGGTACTTGCACATAACTGTAGAATCATTAAAAAAATCGTTGGAAAAGACCGTTTAAGACGATGCCCAACTAGGAGCATTTAGAGGTGCATCTTAATTGAATTATGAGCTCTTACATAAAAGTTAGTAAATTTCAGGCTGAACTGAAGTATATGTGCAGGTTAATGTCTTGTATATCTGTCCTTTTTTATTTTGTTTACATGTTTTTATTCATTCCAGACTTACTATGCTGTTCAAGACACAAAGGCATTTCGCAATGAACAAGAAATCGATGCACTACATGCTACCATTGAATGTGAACAACCTCAGCCTGACCTTTATAAGTAAGAAAATAATTCTTACCTGTTTCATTTAAGGTATCCTAGCAATAAATCATAAAAATAGCATAATGAAAAGATGCTGGCTGCGTCTCTCTGGTTAGACCGAGCCCCAGAGTGAGCTTGAAGTCAGGTAGGTCTTCCATCCATACTCCTTTTCTGCAGGTAGTTCCCTAGATGTGCTCTGGGGTAGTGATCTCCAAAGGGGGGTGGCACAAAGCAGTCCACTGAAGAATGTGACAAAAATTTTAGAATATCAGTTCTTTTTTTTTTAATACAAAAATAAGAAAGAAATTAAACTTTACTAATACTTAGTATACTTCTTGATATTGGCACCCATACTCTCTCTGTATGTCACATACAGTTTGTGAGGTTCTCCAGAGGAAGAGGATGTTCCACAATATGGGGAAGTTGCCTGTGGCACTCACTCCTTTGCTTTCAGCGTATTGCAAAGTATTGCCATTTATGTGTACCCAGTTAAATGGATTTGCAGATTGTATTACCTAGTTTTAACTAAAGTAACACTCACAAAATGCTGAAGTGGCTTAAAAAGATTCTTGCAAAGAAATTGCAGATTGAAGATAATAGTAACATTCTAGCACAAATGAACAATAAGAAAGAGGCAAGCACTTCTACTCCTGGTAGAGAAATTCATCAGTCACATTACAAAGTAAAGCCACTGTCAATCTAATCAGATCTGACAGGACGTTAGCCAGAAAAAATTTAAATTGGCAAGACTATTTTAAATATAAATTTACGTTTGCCATTGTTAACGACAAGCCTCACACCACAGGCTTTGAAATACAAACTAATGACAGCATGAAGCCATCACGATTAGCAAAACAGTTTAATGCAGAACATGAAGAAAAACATCTACAGTTGTATAAAGTCATACAGTACTCAATATTTTACAAAAGAACTGTACACAATTCCACTAAACCTAATGATAAATCTTGAGAAGCCTCTTTTGAGTTTCTTTCTTAGTAATACAAAAAGTCTTATGCCATTGAGAGAACACTTACTTTTTCTGCCACAGTAAAAAATAGCTGAAATAAGATACAGAAAACAGTATGATGTCAAGCTAAAATGCACTCTTTTGACAGCAAATACTGTTGGAAGATGCAGAAAAAACATTGCTTATTTCTGAGGTCTGGAGGCACCTCTATTCTCTGATCTTAGGGACTAAGAAGCTGGTTTAGAAATCTGCTTGAGAACGGGTTCTTTAGAATATTGAGTCCATCACTTGCTTGATCCTTTTTTTAAATACTTGGCTCTCAAAGTGAATGACTGGAAGTTGAAACTTATTATAGGTGGTGAAATTCTTTGGGACAGCTGTTGAGTCACAAATAATGAAAATGCTTATTGGTAGTCAGCTTGTATCTCTGCTGATTTTTTACTTGAAACTTTGCCTCTCAACAAAACACAGTCGTGGATCTTTTTTTCCAAAGGCACATGGTTATTTTGTATCATGCTGCATCATAAGCAACTCAACATTGTTGTCTTTAGATGTGGCCCTACCGCGTTGTATATTCTCTAAGCAGGCAGGTTACCACCACTCCTGAGCCTCTGAGGTTCCCTGTTGGGGTAACAGGCCCACCAGCTCCCTACAGTTTCCTCTCCCATTGAGAACACTAATGTCTAGCTTAATCCGCTTTGCATTAGGTTATCCACTTGGACAGTGGTATTGCAAATACAGGGTACTGAGCCTGGCTGGAATGAAATCAGTTCTCTTCATAGCACCCAGTGTGATGTAGTGTTGTTGCTCTGAGACTAAAACAGCATTAATTGCACTCCACGGTTTTAACTATTGTTGCCAAATTTGTACACAGTGTCAAACTTCTTGTTCCTCATTTTGCCCCTCCAGCAAATAGGCTGGAGGTGGGCAAGAGGCTGGGCATGGACACAGCCAGGATGGCTGAGCTCAGTTGACCAGCAGGATGTTCTGTGCCATATAGTGTCATGCTCAGCAATAAAACCAGGGGGCAGGGGGCAGTCTTCCAAAGCAGCTGTTGCTTGGAGACTGGCTGGACACTGTCAGGCTCATGGGAGGTGGTGAGTGGTTGCCTTTGTGTCACTTGTTTTTTTCCTTTCACTTACTAAACTGTTAAGATCTTGCTTTTACTCTTCCAATTCTCTTCCCTCTCCTGCTGGGAAGGGAATGAGTGAGAGGCTGATGGGTGCTTAGCTGTTATCCACAGTCAAGCCACCACATACAGATAAAATGTACTTACAGATATTCAGAGGGGGAATTACTTACTAGCTCTAAGCTTTGGTTTGTTTTGGTTTTAATTCAGTTGTAGGCTTTAGATGTTGTAAAAGATAGTAATTACACTGACTTACCTCAGGCAGTTTAGGGAATAAGACTTCTTATTTCTTGCTCATGGGTCTATTTAGAAGATTTATCCCTAATTTTATAATTTCTTACACCGCTTTATATGCAAAATTTATATCAAGTTACCATTCTGTGTATTTTTGTATTTACATGTTTTAAGTGTGTATCTATATGTATCTCTTATGTTCATGTTCATGTTCTGGATAATTGGAGCCTGTTCAGTTGGAAAATGTTCTTCCATTGTACTTCCAAATAAGTACTTCCTAGAAAATATTTCTCAAATAATCTATTACCAGTACTGTTAAACTACTTGTGTATTTCCCTTTCAGATTTGTTGGTCGAATAAATGTTTACCATGATAGGAATGAGCCTATTGCAAGGTGGGGAAATCCAGAGTTTCTGCACATTTAAATATTTCACAGTTGAATAAGTATCAATAATGAGAATTACCTTTGGTTCACCAACATTGTGCTGCTTTTGTCTTAGTGACAGAATATTTTTCTCTTAGAAGACTCCAGACTGTTATTTCATAAATAATAAATATTTGATCTTCTAATCATATTTCTCTTCTTTAGTATTTTAATGTCTTTTTTCAACTTCAATTTTATTTGAAATATATTTAGTTTGTAAATGATGTTGATAGGATTTTGACAGCACTTGTACAATACTGCCCCATTAGCGTGAGATCTTGGTAGTGCACTAAACAATATGAATAGTATCACTTGTGTATTTCATTTTTCTTCTCAGATTTTGAAGTGTTTGAACATGTAAAATGAACATCTTTAATTTTACTAAGTGTGTTTGTACTTCTGTCTAAAATGTCCATAGTGCTGTGTGTTCAAGGAAAGCAACATCCAACTTGCTGCACCCAATTTTGTTCTGATGCTTGCCACAAAGCAGCAAGGCAGAGGGAGGGGAAAGCTGCTTGCTGGGGTGATATCCTAGATCCCAGCATGTGGGGAGTTCCTTAGTGCTGGCTAAGTGCCTTCCTACCCTCAGCGTGTCTGTACACTGTTATTTTCTGTCACAGTCTGCTATGGAAACTGTTGATTGATCTCAGTCATTCATGTAACATTGTTCCACTAGTTTCTTGGAACTAGTTTCAGGTTTTACATCAGAATTGTGGCCCTGTTTGTTTGGAGTGCCTTGATTTTTTGGGAGTTTCATACCACGAGTGCACTTTGAATAACGTTTGAAAGCACTGAATATACTTTTTTTTTAAATTATTGCTGTACAGATAGAATCTGACAATTCTGCATGCTGTCTGTCTGTAAAGTAGTCCTTGGTTTTGAACTCATATGATGATTAGTGTATATATCATGTTCCAAAAAATAATTTAAACTTCATTGAGGTCCTTACATTAATTCCCATACTCTTTAATAAATTATTTTACCTGTATTTATCGGCATTTTTGGAAATGTTTACGACAAGTATCAAAAATATCTTGTATGCCATTTATACTTAAAATAAAATGGAAGAGTGTATTGTCCTTAAGTAGTTCTAACATAGAGGACACTGTCGTTTATATAAGCCTAAAAAAATACTAGAATTAATATTTTTAAAAATAATTACTGTGCAATTAGGATGTTGAGTCTTTATTTGGGTATCTACATTTGTTGCATTTAGGTGCATTGGTTTAAGACTTAAATTGTGAAATTGTGAGCTTAATTTTAGGCATTTATTTATTTATCTATTTTTAATTTTCACTTTAAAATTTTAAATATGCCTTGTAAGTTTGTTAAAATAAAAGTTTTTTAGTAAAACTAATTTCCTGTTTTATATGACTTCCACTAAGGTCTGATGTTTTCCTCTAAATGTTTACATTTTGTAATACTTACCTTTTGCAGGCCATTAGGATCTGAAAATCTGCTTCTTAGAGGAGCCACTTTAAAAAACACAGAAAAAATCTTTGGTAAATATTTCTATTGACTATTTTAATGGAGCCTGAAGTAATATGCAAACACCAAACAAGGTTACAAGCCTACAGTTACTACTGGGCTTATGATTTCTATTGAGTCACTTATTTTACAGCTTTTAAATTAGATTTAATGTTGTTACATAGAAACACTTTAGCAATTGGAAACTGTGACTGGAATGGGATGTAAATGCTGCTTAAAATTTCTCTCTAAGTACCAAGATAATAAAGCCATTTCTAATTTTGGGCTATCATCCAAATCTGTGGGGGTTTTTTTCAGACTAAAGAATTAAAGAAATGACAGAGTATAATAATCTAGTGAATTGTGCACTTTTGAAGTTATTGCCCTGTGCAATCTTTAGTAAAACAAGTTGTCTAATTTCAGGTGTTGCTATCTACACTGGCATGGAAACTAAGATGGCATTAAATTACCAGTCAAAATCACAGAAGCGATCTGCTGTAGAGAAGTAAAATTTCTAATATTTATTTTGAGGTTTGAAAGCTGAATGTTTGAATGCTGAAAATCAGATTTTTTTTTCTCTAAAAGTGTATGTTTCATTGATTTAAATGAAAAAAGGTAGAGAGACTTAAAATCTGCTTCTTTTTAAATAATTTTTTACTTATAATACAAGACATGTAACACCGTATAAATGAGGTTCTCAATACTGAATTATTATTGTTAGATGTTTAAAAAGTAAAGCTGTTTTGAATTGATGCTTCGCTTTTTATTGTATGATGTTTGGTTGTTCCATAAGAGTTTTCTTTCACTGGTTAGAGTACATCTACTGACATTTTTCCAAGGCTGTGTTTTTTATTATCCTAGCATTCAATGCTTTATTATTGCAATTAAGTCTTGGAATTCAGTAAAAGTAAGTTTTTTAATGCACTTTGCTTTGGATCAGCTGCAGTAACAGTGCTTGTCTGTGGCATGTTTTTCATGGTTCAGCTAAAATTAACAAGTTCCATACAGACGGATGTGATGGGAAAGTAAGACAATGCTATCCCTAAGGAGTGAGCTGACATTGGTTGCTTACTATTTTCAAAATAGAGACTATTTTCTATCCCTGCTCTGCTATCTGAAATCATCAGCTCTGAGTAAGGTGTCCAACCTTGTGAAAAATAAGATGTCATTGATTGAGGCAAGATGTACTGACCAGCTGACAGCCCTTCTCTTACACAGTGACTGAGCAATGATGATGTGTCTCCTTCTACTGTTATTGATGTATAACCCATGGCTTTTAGTTCATGCCCATCATTAATGAAAATATAATCTTAAATGCAAAATGTTCTTGCTCTTTTTTTAGATATGCCTAGAGTTAAAACATTACAGCTACATAGCAAAAAGTTCTTTTTTAGTTTTGTATTTCTATAAAAGTACTTATGTGAGTGATCTTACATTGATTCAGAGAAATGGCATGAAAAGATCTGCAGATACAAGCCCAGTTACTCTGTTATGATTCTATGCTATCATTTTCACTGATACACTAGTTTTGGTAATGTGTCACACACATTTGGGAAACAATTATAGCAGTTAACATTTTAAATAGAAAATGGTCCTCAGTAATGTTTTTCTTCATTGGAAAAGCACTTTGGAAGAGTTATTTAACATCTTAGCATTGTTAGACTTGCAGCAAATGTTAGTCTGATGTATGCGTATAACGTTTTCTAATAAACCTGTAGTTTATATCCTAATGGGAATCTTATTTTGCCTTTTTTTTTTTTTAGATCAATGAATGTATTTCTTGTTGTATACCTCTGTATTCTTGTCAGTAAAGCACTAATAAATACTGTTCTGAAGTATGCCTGGCAGAGTGAACCATTTCGTGATGAGCCATGGTATAATCAGAAAACAGAGCCTGAAAGGAAAAGAAATTTGGTATGGAAATAAATTATAATACGAAGAAAGTTTTCCTAAACCCTTAATTTATAGAGATTCTACTGAAAAGTATATACAGCCTGCTTACTTACTAGTCATGCTTTTTTTGCTAACAGTGGTGATAGTGTACTTGTAGAAAGGTTGTATGTTACATTTTTGCCCTTAAGTTGTATGTGTGAATTTAACTGATGAGAAAATGTCTGGTTTAGTATAAAAAGCTTCATGAAAGTGTTTTGGAATTGCTGGTTATTTATACAAATTACTACAGAACTGACTTCTTGCAGAGAATACAGGGCTGGAAGGAATCCTGCAGCTGTTGGTAGTCCTGTAAGAGACATGTTCAAAAGAATCTACTGTAGGAATCTCCATAAATATACCCCTCAAAAGCTTAGTTTCATATTGCTCTGTCTTGAGCACTCGAGGCATCAGAGAGCATCAGTCACCAGTGCCAGATGTTCTTACAGGAGCAAGGACATTGTCCAGAATGGATACCCAGATGATCCAAAGTAGTGAACTGAACCCTGCACTACAGAAAGCACAATATTATTTCACTAAATCCTCCCAATCTGACTAGGTGAAAATTTGCTTCCTTACCCTAAATGCATGAGGAGCACATGCTAGCCAGGCATTCCAGAGTTCTCATTAACACCAGTAGCACTGTCTCAGCCTGCTCAGCAGGTTGACTGTAGCTCCACCAAGTCTCCACCACAGAAAAATTGAGCCAGGTTATATACATAAGTTCTGCTTATGTTGAGAGAGGAAAAGGAAGCCCTTTTTTTGTTTATGAGATGCTGCCTGAAAGTTATGTAATTTGGTAATCCTTGAAGGAGTTGCTGTGCATCTATGCTATTTTTCTGGTAATTTTTGAATTTACATGTTAATGTTTCCCTTGTTCCCCAAAAAGTCTTCACCACGCTCGTTAGTTGCTCTAGAACTTTACAATAATGCTGTGTAACGGCATTCTACACCTGTATATCTGTAAAGAAAAATGCAAATTGAAAAGAAAAAGCTCTATTTCATGCCAGTTGTGATGTTATAAATCATGAAGGTCTACATCCTGTGCTGAACTGTGAGCTATGAAAGGCATTGCTTACTGTTTGAAAGTTATTTGAAAAAACCTGTTTGTGAATACATGTAGTAATCTTGCAGTCTTTAATGGCACGTGAAAAATCAATATTTTCATCTTGTTTCTTTGGCAGTTTCTTCAAGCTTTTACAGACTTCCTTGCGTTCATGGTTCTTTTCAACTACATTATTCCTGTATCCATGTATGTCACTGTGGAAATGCAGAAATTTCTCGGTTCTTACTTCATTACATGGGATGAGGAAATGTTTGATGAGGATACAGGTGAAGGACCACTGGTGAATACTTCTGACCTCAATGAAGAGTTGGGACAGGTAAATTTCATTGAATGATAATTTTTTTCAACTGTTTCTACTGTAGGTTTTTATTTTAAAATTGTTACTTCAAGGTTTTTTGGTTTTGTTTTATTTTGGGTTTTTTTGCAGCTACATGTGCATTTTCTTTAGTATTGATTAATTTTAAAAATAAAATTTGAGATATTTTTATTTTGAGAATCAAAAATTCTGATTTCTCACCCAGTCAGTGGAATTCAATTAGTATTACTATATTATTAAGGGATAAACATTTTCTCTCCATTGATTATAGAGGGAAATTATATAAGCATCTAGCTACCTTAGATTAAAAGTTAGATGGAAAAAAAATCCCCTTTTTGTCTGACTAGACTGACATTGCCTCTCCAGACACACATTTCATCCATAAAAATGATCAATTGTCATTCTCATTTTTGAAAAGAAATTCTATTCTGTGTTAAGAAAATCATCATCATGAGACAGATACAGATAAATTTTGTTTGAGAAAATATTTAAGATCTCAGTTAAAGCTGTTTTCATAGGTTTTTCAAATAAATAAGATGCTGTATTTCTTTTTTTCTAGTCAAACTGGTAATAAAGCTTTTAAGGATACATACCTATTCGGATTAAGGGTGGTACCAGGTATTTCATTATTATGGCAGACAGTTGACGTTGTCTCCCATAAGATCCTCAAAGAGGATCTGATGAATTACGGCCTGGAGCAGCAGACAGTGAGGTGGATTGAAAAGGGGGTGAACAGCCGGGCTCAGAGGGTGGTGGTCAGCAGTGCCAAGTGGGAGGCCCCTGTCTAGCAGTGTCCACTGGGGGTCAGTACTGGCCCCCATCCTGATCATTAATGATTTGGATGACTGGAGGCCATCCAGCTGGAAAGCAGCTTTGCAGAAAAGGACTTGGGAGTCCTGATGGAAATCAAGTTCAACGTGAGCCAGCAGCGTGTCCTTATGGCAAAGAGGGACAACAGTATTATGGGCTGCATTAGACAAAGTGTTGCCAACAGGTCAAGGAAGGTGATCCTGCCCCTCTCCAGGCCTCACCTGGAGTGCTGTGGCCAGTTCTGGGCTCCCTGGTACAGACATGGGCATACTGGAGGGAGCCTAGGGAAGGGCCACAAAGGCAAGGGACTGGACTTGGCATGGCTCACGCAAAGACAGGTAGAGAGAGCTGGGACTGTCCAGCCTGGAGGAAAGAAGGTTCAGGGAAGATCTTACCAATGTACACAAATACTTGAATGGGAGGGTACTAAAAGGATAGAGCCAGAATTTTCTCAATGGTGCCCAGTGAAACAGGAGGGTCTGTCTGAAAATGAGGGAACACTATGACAAAGCAACACCCTGAATGGCTAAAAGACCTTTAATTGGTATAATAACTGATAACTTGTATCATGAAACTGAGTGTAGGGGTTGAGATGAAAAAAATCTGTATAAATCCTATGCACTCTGAAAAAAGCTGAATTACGGGTGTTTTGTCCACAGATAAAAAACACTGGAAAATTTGGCATTTGCCTTTTCAGATTAGTGAATATTAAAAAAGTTAATCTCAGTGGAAAGTTTGCATAATTAATGATATTTTTGAAGACTGAGAGCAAAAATTTATTTAGTTTTTAGTTTGTTCAATGCACTGCATAAATGGTGAAGTTCGTTAAACAATCAGATGAATTCTAAATAATAGCCTTATTTTCAAAGTTTAGTTCCTTACCTTCATTCTCTTAGTTTATCAAATATTACGTTACAATACCTACATCCAGGATCCAAAATTGAGCTAATCTAGTTCTTCTAGGTTATAGCTCAGATTTTGGTTTTATTTTTAATGTTGTTAGACTTAAGACTGGGACTCATTGTAAAAGATAAAGTTAATGAAAAATTCAATATTGAGACAAAATGAGTGTTTCCAGGGCAATTACAGTGCCCATGTGTGTAACTGTATGTGTCCACAATCCTCATTTAAACTAACGTAATTTTAGTGGGGAATTCTGATACTACCCTAAAGACTGTTCTGACAGTAACTGATCTAAATCCAGGCATGTGCATTAAATAATAATCCCTGGCAAATGAAATCTGTATGCATTTTGCTTCTATAAATATCTTTCTTGTAGCAAGAAAGACATTAAAAACTAGAAAGGACCTAGAGAGAAGAGTGGTAGTAGTTTAAACACATTATTTATGTGTGTTATGAGGCAAAAGATAGCATTGCTTGATGCTCTGGTAGGATTAAATCTTTCAGGGCCTATATTTCTATGAAGATAACTGCCGAAAGAAATTGTTGTCTTCCTTTTCTGAAAGAGCATAAGGATATTAAAAGGAAGGTGTAACCCAGTAAGAAACTCAGTTTTGTTCAGAGATGTTGGAAAATATCTGTTCACATTCCTGCTGTTTTTTAATTTGTGCTCGTTTGCAGATTGAGTATGTCTTCACAGATAAAACAGGAACGTTAACTGAGAACAACATGGAATTCGTAGAATGTTGCATTGAAGGGCATGTTTATGTACCACATGTTATCTGCAATGGGCAAATCCTTCATGATTGTACAGGCATTGATATGATTGATTCATCTCCAGGAGGTAGTGGAAAGGTATGATAACTCTATGTTCTTGGTTTTTTACAATGAAACATGAAAATTGAACTGTACTAATGAAGGTAATATTAGAAATTCAACATTCTTGAATTTTATTAATCAAAGTAGATAACTGCATAGACATTTTCATTTCCTAGTTAAGAGTAAGATTTAAAGGCTTAATGGGAGGTTTCTCATTTTAATGCAGTTGTAAAGCTGAATTAAAACCTAAATACAGAACTTTCTCTTGTTAATAGCTACAGACATAGATAACTGGTTTCCATTTAACCTTAGCTACAACAGGGAAAGCAAGACAGGAAAATCCTCAAAGGGGAAAATGGGGGCTTAGCGCAAGCACGCACTTAGTCATCACTGAGTGAAAATGTGGCCAGAGAATGGTTTATGATCAAATTAAATTACTTTAAAATGTGACTTAATTTAGCCACATCTGAAGTGTGCTACCTACAGCATGTATGTATTGTGGCTATTTGCTGTGTAAAGCAAAGTTGAAAGTTCGGAAGTCTTCACGTGTCAACAGGTGAACAGAGTGTATATGGCCAGGATAATCATAGCCAAAGTGCAATGTATTTTTTATTATATCAGTACAGGATCATATAATTCACAGTCACTTCATATCATACCCTTCACTATGACAAAATAAGACCTCTTAAAATATATTGGTGTAATTCAGCAGACTTATGTTTCTCACCCATGGCCCTCAGAATGTGGTCCCGAGGTATGCTGTGTTTTTATCTTGGAATCACAATGGCACAGACAGTTTGTATTTAACAGCATAGAAGAATAGGTATAACACAGCCAGGTATCCATGAAATAGAAATCTCTTTCTGGTGCCAGGAGCTGTCATTACCAAACCATCTGAAATTTTATAGGAAGTGGTTGGCTTGAACTGCCAAACTACGTGCACTTCAGTAATTTTTATAGTTCCAAGGGGTGTTCAAGCTGCTCAAGAGATTGAAATCTGCTAAGACCTGTGCTCCAGATACTACATCCTTCTGTGTGTACTCAGGACTTCTAAATTATACTTTGACTAGTATTTAATTAATACAAGTTGTTAAAGTTTAAGCAAAAATAAAGAAAAAACACCTTTCAGCCACATCTAGGCACTCAGAGGAAGTAGAAGATGCCTGCTGGGGTTTTTGTTTTGCATCATTAGCTTGACTTGTATGGCAATCTTAGGGGTACAAGCAGCTCTGACACAATCGTGTGGTTACCACAGGGAAAGACGTGGCTCCCCCTAAAGGAGCCTGCCTTTGTCTGATTAATAATCACTAGTAATCAGTGACATCAATCACCTTCCAAAAGAAGAGTTTTCAAGTGGTAACATGTAATGACAACCATTCCTTTTATTTTTCAGGAGAGAGAGGAACTATTTTTCCGAGCTCTTTGTCTTTGCCACACTGTTCAGGTAAAGGATGATGACAGCGTAGATGGTTTGAAGAAAAACCAGTTCTCAAGAAGATCTTGTATATATATATCATCATCACCTGATGAAGTTGCTTTAGTTGAAGGAATACAGAGGTATGTGTGTACTTAGGTATTATACTTTTCTAAACTACAGAGCTAGTCACTGAAGCTCAAAATTGTTTTCAGAACAAAAATCGTAATAACACACACCAAGTAATCTACAGCTGATTGTTTTCTTAACACGAATTCATGATTATTCATAGTCTAAAATCAACTAAAACCAGTTTAGGATTTTGGTGTTGGTTTGTTGTGGGCTCAGTCTTAAATCCTTATGACATGCTTGAACTGGATAATTACATATTTGTTGTATCCATTTTCTTCATCTCTTTTATTTCACAGACTTGGTTACACCTATCTAAGGCTGAAGGACAATTTTATGGAGATCCTAAATCGGGAAAATAACGTGGAAAAGTGAGTGGTTAAAAATACAACAAAATAGACTGATGATGAGTTTTTGTTGATGTGTTTAATAAACCATTGTTTCCTTACACATGAATTTTTAAGTCAGAAAATTCAGGAACTTTGCGTTTTAGTAGAAAAATAAATTAAATAAAGAAAATTAAGTAATTTTAATTACTTTCACTTTTTTTGGACATTATATGCAGTATAAAATATTAATAGAACAATGAAGGTGTGGTGGTGGATTCATGACCTAATCTAATAGTTCCTAATGGTTTTATATGTGGTAAATAATATATTCTTAATAGAAAACGCTGTGTACCCAATTTGTTGTTCACAAATAATACATGGAATTTCCAGGAAGGTAATATCTGTAGAATAAACTTTGTGGACCATAATATGAGTCAAATTTTCAATAACATTGCAGTAGTACAGCTGTGCTGTGGGATGTACATACCCTTGAAAATCTACCTTACACTTCTCTAGATGTCTGCTGGTTAAGTCTGTTGTATATCTGGATCTTCCTGCTTGGTTACTCTGCTAACTACACAGGGACACTTGGACATGAATATAGGAACCCTGCTGTTACTTTACTCCCTTTTAGTATGATATGGAGAATTTTTCCCAAAGGTTACTTCAGACTTTTCTGGCTCAGCTCATAAGAACTGGAGTCAGTATCATTTGGTGACTCAGAAGAAAGCACTATAATCATTGAGAATTTTCTCCCAAATGCATCACAGTTTGTAGACATAGGCCTGATGTAGCTTTGCACAGGTTTGAGTTCCAGGGCGTTAAAAGGACTTAGGACTGAAGGATCTAATTAAACAAGCAGATCTGGACAGAGATGAATCCTGAAAAAGCTAGGATTCATGATTGGATTGCTTATGTTTGTGCTGGTAAAAGAGAGGCTCTCTTAGATTAAAGGAAACAGGTAAGAGAGTAAATGATAGAAGTATACAAACTGATGAAACCAAAACAGTACAACAGGAGTTTGTGCTACATTTTTCCTCTTAGAAAGAAAAAGAACATGTGATAAAATCAAATCATAGAAATAATGGCAGGTATAAAACCAGTAAGAAGAAGTATTTTTTTTTTCACTTGAATAAATTATCCTTCAACATTTGAGCAAGATTCATGGAATTAGGTCGGCACTTTTGGGATATTAAGAATAGTGAAAATTAGAAAAATATAAAATAAAGACTTCTGTGTAAGCATGCATTTCAAGTTCTAAGGCTTATGTCTTAAGTATCATACATAGAAACTTACTTTATAAGCAGTACAGTGCTATGCTGCAAAGTTTCTAGTCTTCTACTTAAATAAATTAGATTGATTATACATCCAAAGATACTTAAGGACATCGCGAGTTCTGTTTCAAGTAATTAGGAGCTAAGAGCTTTCCCTATTTCATATTTGCAACCTGCTGTTTCATTCTGTACTAGTTCCATATTCCATAGTACTCTACATCATCTTGCATGTTAGAAGTCGTGTTTAATTTATATCCTTGAAATCATAATAACCAATTTAGGGATTAGGAAAAGCAGAGTTGTGTAAAAAATAGTTCTGTTTCTGTTTCAGGTTTGAATTATTGGAGGTTTTGAGTTTTGATTCTGTGAGACGGCGTATGAGTGTAATTGTTAAATCTTCAACAGGTAGGACTATCACATTCTGTTAGATTTTTTTGTTTCACTTGAATTTGTTTCAGATTTATCGGTTAAGCATTAATCACAGTCTGTGTGCCTTTCTTTGTGAAATAAAGGACCAGGTACTAGCATGAGTACAAATGTTATAAAAAAGTTGGGAGAAAACATTTTGAAGACTTACTAATTTGGATGTTTTTTGAAGAAAGTATATTTGGTCATTTTGAATTCCATATGCTGTCTCTTTTAGGTGATATATTTCTGTTTTGTAAGGGAGCAGATTCCTCCATATTTCCTAGGGTTAAAGAAGGTAAAATTGATCAAGTACGATCCCGAGTGGAACGCAATGCAGTGGTAAGATTCCATTTTATTGATCTATTCACATGATATCAGTGTCAAAAAGAAATTAAGTGCTCTGACCTCCTGCTTTATCTGCTAACAGATTTGTCTTTACAGGCACCAAGGTTATTCTATGCCAAAGTTCACTCAGGCTTTGTGGGTAGCAGTGTGTGTAACTCCTTTATTTGCATCTGTCCTCCATCTCATCTTCCAAATGTCAGTTGTGGTGCAATATGAATGCATTAGATATGCACAACTGTATGTTAAACCAGAGGTCATCAGTTAGCTCATTAGTGTGGCATTTTCACAATTGTGGTTTGAATTAATTTTTGAATAGAAGAAAAGTGAAAAACTGTAGATCTCATTGCTAGTTTCAGTCCTCAGCCTTAGCAACTAATTTGCTGCCTTTGATTGCTTTACAAGCTCTGGGGAGACAGGGCAGTGATCACCCATATCTTCTACTTTTGCTTACTAAAAATCAGCTATGAACTGGGTCATCACCTTTAAAAGAAATTCAGGACTTGGTTTTACCTAAAAGTATTTGGAGTTGTAAAATACTGAATTTTGCTGTGTCAAAAATTACACAGAACTCATTGCAATGCAGGACGACTGCCAGTCTTACAAATGGCATATAATTTGCTGGCATCCAGTACTCAAACTGAAACCAAAGTATTATTACAGGTACATGGAAAAAAAAACCCTGCAGTGTCACCGGCTTTTGTTTTGAAGCAAAAAACTCTCAAAGTGCTTTACTAAGCTTTATTATATGGGACAGCTGTCTGATAATTACAAGTAAAAGAGGCTAATGAAATTGAAAAAGTATTTACGTATATCCATTCAATGTCCGTCAAGAAAAAAATCCAGATCAACAGCTATTTTTTCATCCTGGATAATTGGAAATAGGGCTGGCTCCTACATACAGAAGCCTGTCAAAGAAAATACCTGGCACCTGCTTTTATCAATAACAAGAGGCAGGGAGCTATTTTAATAATTCTCCTTCTTGGTTTGGTAATAAGAAACTATACAAAGACCTACTGGATTAAAGTTAAGGAAGCTGAAGTGCCAGTTAAATGGTGTGGTGAGAAGAAATATATAACTGAGGTGGCAAAACTTTTCTGTGTTACAAACAGCTTTTCCCCACTTTACACGATATATACACTCCCTTTCTTATTCATCACACAGTCCAGAAGTTTGATGCAGTCTGAAACACCCACAGCTAAATTCTAATTTTCACTTGACTGAAATGGTACAATTGGATTTTTGCTCTCATTTCTCTTTGTGATGTTTGGTCCCTGTCCGTGTAACTGCTTCGACACAGCATCAAAATCAGACTCTGCAGAGCTACTATTTATATTACTATTATTTATTCTGACTCATCCTGCCTAATTATACACATATGGAAGGAAACGTTTACCTTGACTTTGCCTTCTCTTGTAATCTCATATATCCAGTTGGATCACTGAGCTGTTTATCTTCTGGAAGATTGAGGTTGGTCCATCAGGTTGTAGCTGCTTCCAGAGCAGCACAAAATCAAGCTCAACCATATCCTAGTCTATATTATACTGTCCCAGTCTATACTTATTCACTTCATGATGTTCCTTTTTCAAATCCTCCAGGATAAACACCAGCAAGAAGCCTAAGAAGAGTTTTCTAAGATGCATTTTGTTTCTTTTGATTGCATTCTTTAGGAGGGACTGCGAACATTGTGTGTCGCATATAAAAAGCTCACAGCAGAAGAATATAGCAGTGCAAAGAAGCTGCTTCAGAATGCAAAGATGGCCCTTCAGGACCGGGACAAGAAATTGGCAGAAGTGTATGAGAAGATAGAAAGAGATTTTATATTACTTGGTGCTACAGCTGTTGAAGATCGGTTAGTTAGTACATTTCTTAGTTCCTTTTGTTCAGTGGTGATGACAAAGTAATTGAAGACTATTTTTCTGCATTAGAGACTTATTTGGGGAACTCCTTATTTAAATCAATTCCACACCCTTAGCTTACTAAAGTTACACATGGTAAATTTATAACCTAATAAGCAAGTAACAATAGTTAAATGTACAAAAATCAGTTTATTTGAACCATTTACATGCATGTAATAATTTATTGATCAAGTTATAGGCAAAAGTTTTGGAGGAAAGGACTACAAAATGGATATTGAGGAAATGAAAGAAGAATCTTTAGGTCTTAAAAAGATTCAAAAATATATACTAGTCCCCTAAACACTTTTAGAGTCACACTTTGGGGAAAATTCTTAGATCCGATAACTTCTATGGAAATTTTTTATTTGTATAAAGACCTCTGAATTTCTCATTTCCAAGCAATCCATCAACGTATTTTGTCAATTGACTTTACAGACTACAAGAAAAAGCTGCTGACACTATTGAAGCACTCCAGAAAGCAGGAATTAAAGTTTGGGTTCTGACAGGAGACAAAATGGAGACTGCTGCAGCTACTTGCTACGCTTGCAAACTCTTCCGAAGAAATACACAAATACTTGAGCTAACCACAAAGAAAATTGAGGAGCAGAGTTTACTCGATGTGCTTTGTGACCTAAAAAAAACTGTTGTAATACCCAATGGCAACTTAACCAGGGATACCTTCTCAGGGTAAGGAAAAAATTGGATTTTCAGGCTATAAATGGGCTTCTGGGCATTTTACAAACAATGAAATGATGACCAATTACCTTAAGAACAGAAGTATGTTTCAATTTATATTGCTAATGTGTGAATTATTGTATGGCAATTAACTATAAGCTTGTTTAGATAAAGTTAGGTTTTCAGCCATAGTTCTTTATCTCATTTCTGGTACTGCTTTAACTATTAAAAGAAAAATCACAACCAACACTGTATTTAATTTTCCACCATAATACTGTTAGCAACAAGCTAACAAGCATTTGTGATACCATTTTAGCAGAGATTTGCTATAACTCTTAGCCTTACAGCTTGAATCTCTGGACCAGATAATTTTTCTTAGCTCTCCTTACACTTTATACCCCATTCATCTAATCAAGAACATTTGTATATTCAGTTAAATAAATCATTTTTCTCCATGTCATCTGTACCACATTTTGTTTAAGTACCACAGGCCTTACAAGGTGTGATCAAACATGTTTGTTTAACTTTTTGTGCAATGCCAATTTTCTACATGTTAAAACTCTTTGGATTTTTTTTTTTTTGCATTTATCCCAAGAGCTGGAGAATGTACTAAGATAGTAATAGCAGGATTCTGCCTGTATGTTCAAATTCAGGCTAAAAATATTTCACTATAATACACCAAACATTCAGTACATTGCTTGATCTTCATAATGTTACCTTTTTATTTGATATCGTTGTACACCAATGGCATTGCCCCATTTGTGCCAATGGTAGCAAAGTGCTGAAAATATCCGTGAACTGTTATTAAATGTCGTTTACAGTATTTTATCTTAATTGCCAAAAATAGCTTATGTTATAGTAGGAAAGATGGAGATACCCGTTAATAAATATGGTGTTTTTCTCACTAACACTGGTCTTGGTGAAACCATGTTTGTTGAAACCCCATGCACAGTAGTGTATAACCTTGGAACACTGAAAAGAGAGTAAAAATAAACCTCAGTATACATTTACACAACATTCACTGTTGACCTGGAGCCTGAGGCTGTTGTGTAATGCAGGCAGATGCAAGGGTGCTCTGAAATAACTTGTTTGGATGCCGCAGAAAATGGCTCTTGCATCCAGACCATCTTACCTTCCCCCACTGTTCAGCATATGATAATGTAGTGAATAAGCTACTTCCTATGACCATGGTTACACTTCTAGCAATGCTCAAATTACTACAGGCATACTGCTAATAGATGTTTATGTATAAGAATATATTGTAATATTATGGGAAACATATAATTGTTATATTTTAATATTATCAATAAAAGTAAACCCGTATTTGACTTAGCCACTACACTAAAGGCAAAATATCCATCCCCTAGATTTAGACAATGGCCTTATCTATCCAGGCCAACCGGTTTCCTTTAGGCATTTCCTTCAAGGCATGATTTACTTCCATTAATATAGACCCTTGGAAAGAAAATTATTTCCTCATCAGAGTACCAAAGACCTTTAACTTTTTTTTGCTCCGTGTTACGGAATGTACCACAAAATTAACTTTTTTCCTGCAGCTTGGTTTACCTCACTGCAGTTCTTGGAACCTTTTCAAACCAAACTGAAAAGTCATTAATTATACACTCATACTCACTGGTGAAGTCACTGAGGTATCAGATTTATGTATTCAAGCTGGTGAATATTTTCAATGTAATCCAGAATTTTAAAATGTTGTAAATATCAGTCTTATACAAGGAATTTCCTTTACAAGTGTGTTTATTTTGCAGTATTCTATACTCATTATTTTTTCATTAATTAATTTTCACATAATCCTTATTGCCAGATTTTAAATATGTCTGAGAATTTTACAGTGACAGTCTATATTTTATTCCCGAACAGACTTTCAACTGATATGCAAGATTATGGTTTAATTATTGATGGAGCAGCATTATCATTAATAATGAAACCAAGACAAGATGGGACCTCTCGTGACTACAGAGACCTCTTTCTTGAAATTTGCAGGAACTGCAGTGCAGTGTTATGCTGTCGAATGGCACCTCTGCAAAAAGCACAGGTTTGTGTTTAATTTCATAATTGCTTGTTAGCCGTGCACGTATGTAAATATTGAAGGTTAATACTCTTTATGACTTACTATGATAACTTAAGATGCTATCATTCATTTTTGTATCTTCTAAAATGGACAAAGTCAAAAAAAAAGGAGGGGGGAGAATTTCTGCTGGCAAACAATTTAGATAATGGTAAGCTAGAACAGCACCCAGCTGTGCACCTGAATTTGGTTTATGTACATACTGTTCAAATTTTATAGTTGGTATATGCTAATACGAACATATTTAATAAATGAACTAACTGCTCTCTTTTTAACCTAATAAGCTTTGAATAGTTTTGACATTACAAGAACCTGTGTTACTTAGTACTGCAGAGTGAGATTTTTTCTCTCTTTTTAACGTAAGTGGAATGCCAAGAAGAATCCAGACCAAAAAATGTGTGTGTTTCCATGTTTAAGTATACCTGACTGTTGCATTTGTAATTTGTATCAAGTAAAAACATATCCTTCCATTACTGAAACATCTCAAGACAGCTGAAGAACTTTTAAAGGAAAGAAGTATTGGAATATGCATTTAATTTTTCTTTCAGTTGGTCATGTCTTTTTCTCAGTGCGCAGGTACAGCACATTAACAATTGTATTTAGCCAACACTATAATTGAAAGTTTGCAGAAGTTTTTAGTTGCAGCTGACTTGGTACCGGATTTACAGAGGTGATCATTTGTAATGGAGAGATTTGAAGTCAAATTTTTGGACAGTTTATATGTCAATAGTTTTTACATATATACAGAGTCCAATATATTTTGTTAAATGTAGGAAAAAAGTTCAACACAGATGAGAAAGCAGAATTTTTTGGTCTTTCATTTCAGGATTTCTTTGAAATGGTACACTCTGGAGCCCTCTTAATTTATTACTGCACTGACACAGCATTAAGCAATCTCAATAGCATCTTCCATTATTTGGCTCTGCCTTCCTCCTGTCCCATCTCTCTCAAAGTAGTTTGGAAGTATTTTAAAAATGTTTGGAACTAATACTTTGTAATATGAAGAAACTGTGATCTTTATGTATATTTGTTGCATTGGGTAATGTTAGTTTTGTGTCCCTTCAGAGAATTTCTTATAAAACTGTCTTGGTAATTTTTATTTAATGTTACACTTACGCAAAATAAGCAAACCATTACAGAGGAGAGTTTCTAACACTGGTTTTTTTTCCAGATTGTAAAGTTGATTAAGTTATCAAAAGAACATCCTATCACATTAGCAATTGGTGATGGAGCAAATGATGTCAGTATGATTCTAGAAGCACATGTTGGTATAGGTGAGCCTGCTCCTTAATATATTATTTCAAGTGAAATGACAAAAACCGTATATTTTTTAAAAACAGGCAGTCTCAAAGAATCAGGTTATATGTGTTATAGACAACTTTTAGTGCATTTATTCTAGGAATAATGTATGAGATACAGTCGTGATCTCCCATCAGATCAGTATCATAACATTATTATATAATTTTGTAATTAATGGTATCTTTTTAATAGTTCTTTAGTTATTAAATAGCTTCACCTCTTTTCTTTTTTTTAAAGGAATCATTGGCAAAGAAGGTCGTCAAGCAGCAAGAAACAGTGACTATGCAATACCTAAATTTAAACATTTGAAAAAAATGTTGCTTGTTCATGGGCATTTTTATTACATTAGAATATCTGAACTTGTGCAATACTTCTTTTATAAGGTAGGAGAATGCTTATTCTAATTACATAAACCTCAGAAACTTAAATGTTAATGTCTAACTACATACAGTTTTTGCAGCTAATGGTACAAAACAGCAATAATTCCATAAACAGATTTTCTGGAGTACCAGATCCAGTGCTGAAATGGGGTTATTGTTTTTATTCTGAACATGAAGGGAAATAGCTTTAAATAGATACATTCTGTAATAGATGTTACATTTAAAACCAAAATTTTAATCTTATTTTTTCATATCTTACAAATTCCATCTCAGACTGGTCTGCTTATTTCCAGTACCTTCCAGGTTGTCTCTATAACGAACTTTTGAATCACATTGGAAATAGTATTTGAGAACTTAAAAATTACTGCAAATTAAGTTATGCTAAATTCATTAGGATAGTGTAGGTGGAGAAAGTTCATAGGGAGCATCCCCCTATTTAGACAGTTTTGTTATTTCTAAATGTTGGCATCCAATCCAAGTTCTTTTGGTAAGCAGTGGAAGATTATAGAAAGGAACTGTCACAGAGTAATTCAGGGTTCTAGTGTTTGTCTGTATGTATAATTGGGAGAGGATGACATTTGGGGTTACAGCTAGAAACATCTTGAAGTTGCTTTGCTGGACACCATGCTAACCAGAGTATGCATGCTTGCTTGTCATGGTTTGTCTCCTCCTGTGGATTGTCCTTTATTTGCTTTGCTTTAACTGAACTGTATTCCTGGATCCCAAATTTCACTGCCCTTGAATTTTCAAACTGGAGCCTTGTAAGATTGTTTTGAAAATATTGTGGTTTTTTCTAACAGCATTACTGCAAGATGTGACTGTTGGTGTTTAACACATGTACTGTTCCTGCAATGCTCATTATTGCTAGTGTTATAAAGCTATGATATACATATCTATAGCATTGTGTATAAATCAGCACTTGCATTTCACTTGACGACAGTCACTTTGTTTTTCAGAATGTCTGCTTCATTTTTCCTCAGTTTTTATATCAGTTCTTCTGTGGGTTTTCACAACAGGTTAGTTGATCCTTTTCCATCAATGTCATATTATCTCTTTTGCTTTCTTAGTAAAAAAAAAGGGATCCTCCTGAGAATTTAGTGTTAGTTTACAAAAAGAAGAACGTTATTTTTGGTTCATATGGTTTTCAGTGGCAATTGCAGTTAAGTTACAGAAGTCAGTTTTATGAATTATCATAAAAGCAATGTTAAGGTCAAGGAATACAGTAATACAAAATTTGGAAATGGCAATGCGAAGTGAAATGTCTGTGGGAAATGTACAGTCAGTTAGATTTAAGCCTATTGGATGTGAACACAGGAAATCCTGCAAGATGAGTAATTGAACCAGTTGTTCATTTTTAGAATCCAGAATGAAAATGAGAGAATAAACTAGTCTTCTCTGGCATGGACTGGTATGAATTACAAATTTCAGATGAATAGCAGCATTCGATTAATTGAAAAGAAAATACAAAAACTGAAAAATAGAGGAAAAGAGAACTGTTGCTCACCAGAAAAGTGCCATCATTCAGGAGAGGATCCAGTATTTGCCTTCCTAAATTTTTGTTTATCTTCTGTTCTCCCTTGTTCCCATCTAAGTTGTGCAGAACTTTCTCTTCTTTCTTTTGAAAGAGGGTGCAAAAAACAAAGGAATGAATGACTGAATTTAGACAAAAAGGGTTTATGTTTTCGGTATTAAATTGAGTGAGAATTGGGTTTAATTCAGAGAAAATAGTACTGTTGCTCTGAGTTTGTTGAAAGAAAGCCCCAGGAGGAGTTAAAATGACAGAACTATTTTTATCTGTTTTGGTTTCCATTTCAAATGACCTCTGAAAACTTTGTAAGTTTTTACTGAGCATTATTAGGATTTAGATATGAAAGCATGTGTTGATGAAAATTTAGCTTAATTTTTATCCATTTAAGTGATACATATAATTTTGAATCAAAAATGGGTTTTGATAGCAATTTTTCCAGCATAAATGATCACCAAATAGGTTTTGGGAAATAGACAGCTCTTCTTGTGGTGTGCGTTTGAGGGTACATTGATGATACATACGTGAGAAAGCATTTCAGTGAGAAGAAGAATCAGAGACACATTGGGCTGTTTCCCTGTACAGCTCATTGCAGTCACACACAGCTGAAAAACCTCTGGAGTGCTCCCACTTCTTTTCTGAATATCTCCACATTTTAAAGACATGGAGCAGATAAAAAAGGAGGAGGATATGTGGATATGTCAGAGAGGAATTTCTGCCTCTACAGAATCTGCTATTCAGTTTGGGTAATTTGGAGTTGGTCTTACAGTTGAAACAATAGGGGGAGCCAATATGTGGACCAGACTGGTCAGTGAAATGGATCTTTTAGTTGATCTTTTTCCTCCAGGTGAATGGCATACGAGTGGAGAGTTGTGTCCTGTATCAGTTAGCAGCTGTTCAGGGGTATTTGCCTCTGTTCTGAAGGAATAGAACTGTTTTCCTGCAGAAATTCACGCATTCATTTTAAATCAAGTCTCATGCAGAGGATTTAATTTTAAAGTAAGATTTAATTTTAAATTAAAAGTTGTTGATTTAACTCTTTTCCATCTACAGACTTTATATGATACTGCGTATCTAACACTGTACAATATCAGCTTCACCTCCCTTCCTATCCTCTTGTACAGTCTAATGGAACAACATGTCAGTGCAGACATACTCAAGAGAGAGCCTTCCCTGTACAGGTAAAATTTAAACACTGTGCCCCAACGTTTGACTATTCAGTTGTGGGATCTGTATCTGTTACAATGGAAATCCTCAGGATTTCTGTGCCACAAGGTTACAGCAGAACATCAGATACACTGCAGCAGAAGGGTTGAAGACCACGTGCATGGTATACAAAGTGCAATAGGTAAACATGTATTTTTACATGCACGTTTACAAATCACACCATGCATTTGCGACAAAGGGAGTGAGAAAATAGTAATCACTGTTCAACAAAATCAGATTAGGATTTATTTTAGTACTCTTTATTTCCTCCAACCGTGGGGAGGAAACATGGGGAACAGAAGTATTTTAAAAAAAGAAAACATGCTGGTTTTTCTATATACATGTTTTATTCTGAAAGAGAAGATGACTGAGTGTTAGTGTTGTATCAGAGGATGTACTCTGTGTGGTGTCCAGCATTGTCCTCTGCATATTGTTGATTCACTTCTGGGCATTGGAATTGACTTGTTTAGGTTCTTAGCCACTTGAAATACAGTTCTTGTCAATTAACTGCATTTGGCCATCTAAATTAGGAACAGTGCCCAGTTTAGATCCTTGTAGTTGCAAAGCCAGTACGTTTCAGGTAGGGGTAACAGTAGGTAATCAAAGGAAAAGCATTCTTTGAAAGAAGTAATATTAGCTGCCCAAACATTAATCAATGTAGTGATATGTTTTTACCAATGAAATTGAAGAGGAATACAAGAGATTACTGTTGAAACTCAACAGTAGTATTTTCTCTTCGATATTTTAGATGTTTTTAATTTAAAAATGGTAATTCAGAAGACTTTTTTTGGTTTATGAAAGCTGGCAGAGCTTATTTGTCAGAAACTTGTGGATTTTGATACTTAACAGAGCCTATTGCTAAGCTGTTTTGGGCAATAGTGGTTGTTCTGGGCCAGATGAGGCTATTGTTGGCCACATACAGGCTTGCACTCTATATTGTTAATCTGTGGAGAGAAATGACTTTATATGGTCATCAGACAGTCTATAAAGTTCATATGGTGGAAGTACGGGTTGGTAGTAAATGTTTCTGTAACTCAGGGTTTTCATTTAACTGTGTCCTAGTTTACTCTGATGTGTTTTATACTATATGCCAAGTTGATACATACCCATTCTGTGGACAAGAACTAAAGATGTAACATTTGAAATTTTTTGTAGTAGGAAAATGCATGCTAGTGAAGAGTTCTGTTGTTGACAAATCCCTGGGGTTTTTTTGTGGGAAAACATTCAAGAAATCCTATTTGACCTGAAGCTTCAAGTCAACTGCAAACCCCTTGTTTCACATTCCACATAAAATGAATGTTTTATTTTGTTGCAATAGTGTGTATATAAGTATCCTAGGAGAAATAAAGCAAAGTCTCCAGAGACCTCTAGTGTTTCCATTTAATATCTGCAGTGGATCATGATATGAGCAGCAAGCACTGGAAAAGAGATACCTTCTGTAAAAAGATTAAAAAGTAAACGGGTACAGCACAGGGAGTTTGCCATTATTGAAATAAGCAGAATTACAGGGAGCAGTTAAAAAGGTTTAGTTAGAATTAAATAAAAATAATTATAGAGGACATTTTGAGGAAGGAGTTAGATTTGAAGTGGTAGACAGTTGTAATGTGGAAATGTAGTGGTTTTCAAGAAACAATATGAATGATCTCATTTATCTAGGATTTTCAAACCTGCTGATAATGAATACATGTTTCTTGTTTCACACAGAGATGTTGCCAAGAATGCTTTGCTGCGCTGGCGTGCATTTATTTATTGGACATTCCTAGGAGTGTTTGATGCTATGGTATTTTTCTTTGGTGCCTATTTATTGTTAGACAACACAGTTGTGACCAGCAATGGACAGGTTAGTGTTGGATTTCATCAGTCAATGGTAATTTCTTTTAATGCCAATTGTGAAATGAACATAGTTTTAATTGTTTTCTTCAATATTTCATGCAAGACGATAACTGTTTATGAGTTACAGTGAGATAGATGGGTTATCTGTTTAGCAAAATCTGAACTATGCAATGGAACATACTGTGTATCAGTAAGCAGAGACACAGAATTGGATACTAATTAGGAGAAATATATGACATAAATTCCAGGTATTACTTCTGAATTTATACAGTAACTTTTCAGTTTCATACTTAACATGCATCTGTTTAACATATCAAAAGACTCTTGGTAGAGTAGTTATGAATGATCATAAAAGATCTTAAATATAACGAGCTTTTTAATAGTTTAATTATTTTTGACATATAGCAGCTTAAAATAATCTATCTCTACTTGCTTTGCAGTCACATGAATGCAAATTTTATGAACTTTTGCATTTTATTTATTTTATCCATTGATATTTTGGTCTATTTTATTTGTGTGCTTTTTTTCTTTTTGCTACTTGCTTCTCTTCCTATCCTCAGCTAATGACAACCAGCACTCACATGGTAAGACTATTGTGGATTTGTCATGATATCCATTTCATCTTTCACTGTTCTTTAATTAAACTGTTAAAGAGCAGTAAAATATCGCTTAAGCCTATAGTTAGAAATGTTCTTTATAGCTACTCTCTAAGTACTTAAAATAAAAGGAACTTTATACAAAGTATGTCGAGGTGTATGAAGTGTTGTAAAGAACCATGAACTTTAAAAAAGCTTTTTGCTTCCTTGCATTTTGTTATTCTGTTGTATGCTTTTCTGTAACCTACATTTTGTTGCTGACTCTCTGCGATAGAATTTTTTTTTAACGTTTATGCTATAATGTGCTTTAATGGCTTTAGAAAATGCCCTCAAAGCGAGACAAAATAAACTCCACACAATTTTGTTGCCTATATGGAACATACACACTTGCTAGAAATGCAGTGTTCAGATATCATTAAAAACCACCTTTGTGACATCTGTCAGGGAAATTAACTTCTTGTTATAATACGTTTTTTCTAAGGACAGAATGAATTTCCAGTAGACAGAACTGCGCACTGCAGTATATCTTTTTTTGGTACCATTATGCTCTCTGTTAGGTGTCCAAAATTCTTCATCAACAAATACTTATGGTCCTGAAAATTAGAGTTATCGTACCTGTACCAATTTTGTAAACTGTTCGTATTGCAAATATTCTGACTCAGTTCCTTTCCAAAATTCTAGTCATCTTTCATTGCACACATTCAGTCTAATTCTAAGGCTCTAATGCCAGATTAATGCCTAATTCTCAAATTTCGAATGTTTAAGTCTACATCTAGATACCCATGTTAACACTTGCAGATAACGTGTTGCTTGAGGAGACGTTCTGAGTCTTGAGTGTCTGTGTTAGAAAATTTGTCGTTACTGAGGATGCATGCCTGTGTTTATGTATAAAACTTAAGAGATACTGAGCTGCAGTTTTAGATTTAAAGGCTTGAAAATGTCAAGTGTTCAGGAATGGTCAGAGACACTTAATGCGAGTTCATACATACATGAATGCACATGGTGTTGATGGTTATTTCCCAGTTTTTAAATTATGCTTACATCAGGAAAAAGTCAGTGAAGAATTTGAAGGTTTGAAAGGTTTGCTAGGGCAACAAAATGTTATTATGGAACAGGGAAAAGGTAGAAAGCAGTAAAGAACATAAAAGAGCTGACAGTAACACTAATGCCATAGTTTATATGTAATGATACAAATCAGGTTCCAGATTGTTAAAATGGGTGCTGAAGCAAAAATTTTGCATTTTTCTTTCCCCCCACAAATGAACTAATCACTATTGCAAAACTAGTAAAAAGTGAACAAAGTCTATATCTTTCACATAGAATTATGCCAGTCAGACTAAAATTAACATACCATTAAGCTTGCTTCCAAACACAGTGCCCCCCACGATGTTTCTCAGTGTTTAGAAATTAGTTTGAAACTGTTTGCTTACTATAGTGTGATATTACTAGAATAATGGAAAAGTGTACTTTTAGTCACTGAGATCTACTCCATAAATGCCTCCCTTGGTCATTTTCTGGTAAGCAAAACTAAGATCCTAAAGATTTATTTCCTATCAATTGTTACTAATTTGTGATAGTGCTTTGTGTGTATGGTGTTCCACTATGGATAGGACATCATGGTTGGTGTTGCAAAAACATACAGTTAGAAACCAACTACAGAAGAAAGGTAAGAAGAAAGGGAGGCACTGTAGAAGTCATTGCGAATTGCAAATGTCATCTTAGTTTGCCCATATAATAAAATGTATTTCCTGGGTGATTTTCTTTATTTTAACATTTGATACAGAGTACATTAAATATAATTGTTAATCTGGGTTGAGACTAAGTTAAAAGGAATAACAGAGTGAGAAATACAAAACAACAGGAAGGAAGATAGCTGAGTAGAATGCTGAATTGGAACATGGAAGATCAGCAAATACAGTCACAGGAGGAGGAGGGGAAGTCTTGGATAGGCTGGGAGCAGAACATAGAAAAATACTTGTTAATAAACTAGTTGTTAACAAACAGACTTAAAAAAGAATGATTCATTGCCTGAAGGCATGCATAGTATCTTGAGATATTCAGTGCTAAAAAGACATTGTGAGTTTTTGTAACTCACACCTTCCCATATTGCTTCGCTTACCTTTCTCTGCGCCGAAGTAGCAGCCTTATGGATCTTGTCCCTGTGCTATGACCTCACTTTCTGAGTCAATAAGATGGGTGGATAAGGGGTTTGGTTGCAGACCAATGCTTTCTATCTAGCCTAACAAGCAGACAGGGGAAAGTTGTTTCAACTTCTTTATTTCATCTAGCAGCTTTTATTACAAATATGGACAAATCTGTTCAGTATGCAGAAACTTAGACTGACAGTAGGTTCTCCGAGAGATGCTACATATGACATGAGAATATTGTAAAATTTAACTGCAAGAAGAAAGTTGGTAAACAGCATGATTGGAGGTTCCTGATCCAGATTCCTATCCCTTAACTGCACAGGTTTTTTTTAGGGCACAGAAAATACAATGATGGCATGAGCCTATTAAGTATCAAAGTAAAAGATCAAAATGCTGAAGGTTTTCTGAATTTCATCTAGTGTTCAGTAGACTTGGTCACACAGTGAGTAGTTTTAAAATAGTGAAATGATTACTGAGAATAATGAATCTTGGCCAGTCATTTGTTTATTTTAAATTTTTTTTCCCAGTCGATCGCATTATCTTACCTAGCTTCCTACTGATTTATGTCCTGTGGCTGGCTGTGGTCTCCATTCAAAATTTTTCACACAGCAGCATATTTGTGTGATCAACTTCCCACATGGATACCCTGTCACGTAATATTGGGTTAGCTCATACAGGAAAGTGTAGATTGAACATGATCCAGTTCAACACCTTGCTCTGTGCACGGCTAATTAAAATCAGTTTGCTGAAGGCTTTGTCTAGTCATTTTCAGGTTTTCAATATCTCTGAAGATGCAGATTCCATAACCTTCCTGGGCAACCTATTCCAATGCTTTCTGTCTGCATGGTGAAAACATTTCTCACAATACCTAAGCAGAATATTTCTTGTTGTTGAAGAGAGGTTTGTTCCAGTTCTTCATCTTTGTAGTTCTTCAGACATTTGTGGGCAGCTGCTAGATTGATTCTCAACCTTCTCTTCACCAGACTAAGCTCTTCCACCCCTCTTTGCAAAAGAGCTTTAAGCACCTTAGTTGCCTGCCACTGATCATTTCCTATTTTTTTCACATCACTCATGAACTGAGGGGTCCAAAACTGACCAAAGTGTTCCAGGTTCAACCTCACTGTAGATGAGTAGATGTGAATAATAACCTTTCTTCAGTGGCCATGTTCCTCCCAGTTGCTGTGCAGTTTCCCTTATGTATAGAGAGAGCACAATATAGGCTTGTATTCAGCCTGCAGTCCACATAACCCCACTGCAACTTCATTTTCAGCAGGGCCATTGCACAACCAGTCACTACTCCTTCATAGGTCTAAATCTTTGCACTTCTCCTTATTTAATTCCATAAGATATGTTAGCCTGCTTCTCAAATCAGCAGAGGTCCCTCTGGATTGAAACTCTGTAACTCATTATTTCAGCTGTTCTCTATTTTTGTACCACTTGGTTGTTTGCTCATGATATTCTGTCACCCTCCAGCTACTGACAGGGATATTCGACAATTTCCGGCCCAGTTGCTGTTCCTAGTGTGGTTCACTGATTACCAGCAGCCAATCATCCATCAAGGACTTCTGAGTCCAGTGGTTCAACCAGTTTTCAGCTGTAGTAGTAGTCAATTTAGCCAGGCCCTGCTTCCTTATTGTCCAAATGTCAAATGCCTTGCTAAATTCAAAATACATTGCATTCACTGCTTTTTCCTCCTTAAGAACAACTCAACCTGTTGGTCCCACACTGTTGCCTGCTCCTTTCCTCCCCAAGCTTTGCTGTTAAATACAAGGAGCAGGTTTTGCTTGTGAAGACTAATATCCAGGGTATTGAGTGATTCAGCATTTTCTTTGACACCTTCCACTAGGTAGTCTTACCACTCCATCAGCAGACTTGCACTTTTCCTTTGAAGTAAGGATACCTGTAAATATCATTTTTGTCCTCCTCAACACCCCTCAGTAATCCTAGTTAGAACTGAGTTTTGTCTGTGATTTGTTCCTCTGCTCTTATGCTGTTTGCTGCCTGCCCACATTGTCATCTCTTGAATGCTCCCATTTTGCCTTTGTCCATGCAGTAACATCCTACTTGGCCAACTGGATCTTCTGCTGAAATTCCATGCCTGCACGGAAGTTGTCTCATTCCTGCAGTTGTAACTGCAGAAGGGAGTTCATGAGATCTCAACAGTTCTCTTTCAAAATAATTCAGATCTCTTGGACACTTCTCTTCCATGGGTACAATACCCTGAACCAAACACAGTCTCTTCTAAAATAAAGTGTCCTAACTGTTGCTTACTTTCCCAACATTTCTCTGGATCCTGAACCTGGTCATTTGGTAGCTGCTAAAGTCCAAGCTATCCTCTGTGACAATATTCACCACTAGTTCTTCCCTGCATCCGCATTAATGGTCATTTCTGCCCACTTGAAAAGCTGAAGTGTTTTTATGTCATTGTGCACTTGGGGAGAAAATCAAACACAAGTTAAAAGTGTTTTATCTTAAAATGTATGTAGACATTTTTGTACTTAGATGGTTATAATAGTCTTTCTTGTACTGTTGCTTATCTGTATAATATGCTGTTGAACCTTCAAGAAATTTTTGGATGCCATGGACATCCAACAGAGAAGGGAAATTGGAGAAAAGATGATGTCCAAGAAGATTGATGAAATGACTGCAGTTCATTTTTAAATCTCAGTTATTTGTTAACTGTGCTACCCTTGATTTTTATTAAGAAATATACATGTGAACTTCACCCTGAGAGCATTGGTTGTGGTCTTTTTCTGTCTGTCTGAAATCCGGGGTGTGTACAGACAGAGCAAGAAACCAGAACACTTTGCACTGGATAGATCATGTAGGAATTCAGTTTTTGCTCAAGTGTCAGTTCATTATACAAAGCAATATTAAGCTTTAAGATGTTTATTCTGAACAATTCACAACATACTGGACAATATTGCCTATAACTGCTTTGGACCATTTTTTATAGATGTTTGGAAATTGGACCTTTGGAACGGTGGTGTTTACTGTGCTTGTATTCACGGTTACATTTAAGGTAAGATATGCTGTATTTTATCTACTGAAACTTTCTTAAAACTTGTTTTTTAGTTGTTGCTTATATCAATTTCTTTCTATCACCATGCATTGTTTTATTAGTTTAAATACAGAGTTTGCTGTCTGTGCCTTCTTAACTGTGCTCAAACTTGAAAGATGTGTTTAACTAATTCTATGTAGAATTCTTCCCTATTTTCAAAGGGTATAATTTTATTTTATCTCCTGCTGGGAATTCTTGTTGTGTCTAGATAGCAATAACACCATATAATATCTTTATTTTTCAGCTTGCTCTAGATACACACTATTGGACGTGGATAAATCACTTCATGATCTGGGGATCACTGGTATTCTACATTGTCTTTTCTCTGCTCTGGGGAGGAATTATTTGGTATGAACCCTAATATTAATTGCATTGCAAAAGTTGTTTCAGAAACAAAAAGTTGTTATATTTCGCCTTTTTGTCACAGACGTAATTAAAATTAGTCTTTATACAATGCAGAACTCTACTTTAAATACATCATTAATACTAATTGGAGAATGCTCAGCTCTTCTTTCAATGAATGTCTGCTAAAATCTTTGTAAGGAAGAATACAAGGAGAATAATATCAGACCTCAGACTACTGCAGGGTTTATCTCAGTAGTGTCAGTCAAAAGCAGCGCAAGGGTTGGTTCAAGGAGCTGAGGTTGCCTTTCTGAGTCAAAATGTCACAGAATAGGTCATGTCTATGCAGTTGGTGACTATCCACCTATCTGCTGGGCTTGTCCTGGAAGCTAGCTGTAGCAGTCAAAACTAGAGAGAGGGAGTGGGACTCAATATTGAAATTATGTGGATGTCCAAGAGTCCTGTGTTTGTGCTCATTGTTTTGCCTCCTTACTTAGCAAAGTAGAGTTACTGTAGGTGTCCAAGCACCTACTTGTTCCTGTTGGTAAGAAGCTTTTTAGGAATCATTGTAACTCTTGTGCATAGCCAATTTAAAGTGTTGGGAGTTTTTTCTACTAAAAAAATCTGTGTACTTGAAACTGAAATTTTTGGGAAGGAAATCAAGTTGGAACAAGTTCAGTTCCTTACTGTGCCTGATTGCCATCAGGAGCTGGAAATTTTGTTTCAAGCTTGTAGAGCTCTCAGTTACAAGGCCATCTTTTTAACTACTGCTGGAGCCATTCTGCTTTGTATACACAATATTTTAAGGGACCAGAGAAGGAGGAGGCTAACCATTGCATGGTGATTAAGATGCCATTTAATTTAGAGAAAGGATTTGTATTTCAGCATGTCTTTTGCAAATGAGTAACTACCTCTTAACTCCTTGGATATTTAGCTGCCTCTTCTTTTTCCTAGTAAGATCAGATCTCAGTTTCTTCAGCATCAGTTTGCAGAAGTGACGTTTTCCCAGACAATGTTTTCCAACCAGCTTTGCTGTGTATTAGAGATGTGACTATGTAACAATGTGTTCTAGCTTAGTTACGTTTTTAGAATGCAAATACTATCAAATTTTGGAAACTGTCAGGAAACTGCCCTACTGTTTTTACACTGCAGTGTTGCTGCAAACTGTCCCTTGATCTTGGCTCTCAGTGATTATGGCCTCGGGTTCCCAGTACCATAGAGTGACGGCATTTTAATGATCGTGCAACTGCATGGGGTACAGGGAGATAGGGAAGTGAAGGTATTGATAGTGTGGTTAGGTAACTATGTGGTGAATAGGATGGGGACCATAACATGAAACCATTAGAGATACTTAGAGGAGCCTGAGAGGTATGAAAATAGGTGTGCCTAATGAGCCTTACTCTGAGGATACTACAAAGGAGTGTGCCTTAGGAAAGAGGAGGGAAGTGGTGGGTGGGACACTAAGAAGAAAGGTGGAAAATACCTGGGGTGAGATCAGGGTACATGGAAGAGCATAAGCAGGTTAAGAAACAAACTTAGTTTATCTTTGCAAGGAGGAAACACTATGGCAGGGAGGGGACAGCATGGTATTTCCTGCAGCCTGGAAGACAAAAGGAAGGTAGTTGTCTCCAGACAGTGCATGTTTAGCTCTCCTTTTGGGAAAACTGGTATGGATGAAATCCCACAAACTGGGAAGCTGAACCTGAAGAATTTCATCACTGGCATGATTCTTGTATTTAACACTGTCAGCCTTTCTTTTGTGAAGTGTAATAATTATTTTATCTTTTTCCTCCCAGGCCTTTTCTCAATTATCAGAGGATGTATTACGTGTTCATGCAAATGCTGTCCAGTGGTCCTGCGTGGCTGGGTATAATTCTGCTTATAACTGTCAGCCTTCTTCCAGATGTTCTGAAGAAGGTCTTATGCAGGCAGTTGTGGCCTACAGCAACAGAAAGAATCCAGGTAAATAATCCTTTTCATTGTGAAGTTAGGTTTTTTTGTATTACAAGTGCAAATAACCTAGGTCACGGTCAGACACAAGATTAGAGGAGAGGTTCCATATCTGTGGTATCTGAGCAACATGGTGAAAAATGCTGCCTGTAGTTTACATGGTGGCATTAACCTGAATCCTGGGGCAACACTTATGCCTCTGTAGCAGCAACCACAGGAAAATCAGCTGATGAGGATGATGGGAGACAGCTACATGGCTCAACATGATTTCTGATTTGAGGAGATTAGGGCAAGGGGATTGGGATCTCCGTAAGGGTAGATAAGAGGCACTTATATCTGATAACACACTGATGCCTATTACAAAAACACATGTATTAAAACTTACTCATATCCTATTAATAATTTTTTCCTCTTCTATATTTCAACTTACATTTTGCCTGTTCTGATCCATTATTTGTACATAAATGTGCCTTGCTGTGCCAATGGGAAGAGGATTTTAAAATCTATTCTCTCCTTTCATCTGATCAGCCTAAAAGGAAAAACTGCTGTGTAAATACAGGCCAGTTCTTCTAAGGCTGGAGAGGAAGCCAGGTTCTATGAGAACCATGGTGCTATGCTGGGGACCTGAATAGAAAATGTTTCCTGTACTTTAACCCCAGTAAACTTTTATATGTTATGTATGTTAGAATGTGAAGGACAGTAGAGGTGTTGAACTTAAAGTTACTGCCCTTTTCAGCCCATCAGCTACCACTGGTAGGTTAAAATAATGAGTTACCAACATCAGAAGGGATTAGGTAGCATTTTGATGTTTAATTGAGAAGGTGCTTTGCATTAAGAGGAAAGGAATAAAGGAACTTTGCTACCAAGGAAAATAAGATTTCCCTGTGGCAAATGTAAAACCCCTTGCCATTGTTTTGTATTCCTAGAATGTAGGGGTGTAATAATGCCTCACTTCAGGAAAGCATAAAGAATAGCAGGAAAGCATTCCCAGGCAGATTGGTATTTAGTGTTTTTTCATTTTGAGATCATAGATGTCTCTTTGCCATATATATTACTTGTGCAAGGACATGACCTCAGTATAGGTTCTGAATAGTTAATCTAAAAATCTAAAGAGAGAGAATGAGCAAGGGTTAAGGTAAAGAAACAAGCTAGTAAATAAAAACCCCCTAACAAAGTATTATAGCATTTCTTACAGACATTGTATATTAGTACAATAATTAGTACAATTAATCAATAGTAAAGCAGAGTTTGGGCTCAACACTGGTAATATTCATTTTTTAAAATTTAGAACAAGATCTGTGACTTTTAACCAGTTGTATCGCTTGTGTTTCTTCTTTCCTCTCTTTATTTCTTCTGTCTTCCAATCCGCTTTGTCTAAATAACTGCTACCTTGCTTTAAACATAAATGATGTGCTCGGTTGCTTCCTACAATCTTCTGGGGAAATCAGACTAGACATCAGTGCCTTTCTGTTGAGCAGTCCACCATCTTTATGCTTTCTCAGACTTCAAGCAGTCTAAGTTTCTAATGGAACAAAAGGTGACTTTTTTCTGCCTTTCTGCATGCTTGGCCATTTCATTCAAAGGACAGTTATAAAGTTTATCATCAGAAGTTATTTACCATACTCATTATCTCCATTTGTGATTCATGTCAACTATATTTTGAGGAATACTTTTTGGTATAGTTTTTGCCTTCTGTGTATCTCAAATATTGTATAAATTGTTGTCACAGTCCGTCACTGTCACTATCAATTTTTGTCACTGTTCTTGCTGCATTTTACAGAATGTTTCTGCCTCAGGAATCTACGATTCTCATATCCTCATTTTAATCATTGGTCTGTCTGTAGGTGAATGCATGTTGTGTTTCCGTTGTAACTGAATAAGTAGGACAGTGGCCACACAAACAAGTGATAATTCTGATTAGGCTGATGTTACTAGCATCATACAGAAAATGTGGTACTGGAAACCACTTAAGCAGTCTTTGGAATATATTAATGTATCTTCTCTGCTGCTAGAAAATGCAGCTTTTTTTCGTTTTCCAGCATGCATTTTGAAACTGAGCTTTCCTTATGTTCCCTTTTATGAAATTCTGTGCTCGTTCTAGAAATAAACCAGCTCAAGATCTGAAAGTTTATGACATTATTTAATATAAAAGTAGAAGAAATGCTAGTAAATCTTGTTTCCCCTACAGTCTGCAAGAAAACTGTTTTTTACTTAATATTCAGAGACTGTTGGTTTCCATTGCAGATTTTACATCTTTATTTCTTAAGTGGTTAAGATAAAAAACGTATTTCTTCCTTCTTTCCCCCTCAAAAATATATAGTCAATAAAATTTACTGTAATTATGTAAGTCAGAGGGGAAAATACAGTTTTTTTCACTTTCAAAAATTCTGACTAAAATTGTCTCTTAAGTGCCTTAGGATTGGTTTGAACTGAGCTTATAAATAATTATTTTTAAATGTACTGCATTCCTAAAAGTTATATTGCTTTCTTTATAACAGAAGGGCTTCGGGAACAATTGAAAAGATTAACATAGGACTAGTGACCATTTCCCAGGTTCTACTCAGGCAATGAGATTGCATAAAGCCTTTGAAGTAGTTCTTATACTTCTAAATTTTTCAGTTATTTGAGAGTCACTCCAGTGTGTGGTGAGCGATTGTTTGCCATCATTAACATTCACATGTTTTTAAACATACCACATACAGTTCTGGGTTTTTTCAGACAGCTTTTCAGTGATATATATACACATACAGACGTATATGTGTATACACATACATGTATGTACATACAAGTATATATATATATGTGCATGTATATTGATATTGATATATATATACATATGAACTGTTGTCTTTCTTGGGCTAAAACATTAATTCTGCAAAAGCTTTGGAGGAATCTGTTGCCTTTTGGTAATTTCGGTCAAAATCTGCTTATTTCTTTTACCTGTAGTCTCTGCAACTCTGGCTCAAGGACACAAACTGAATTTTGTGCTTTAACTGGTAGTTGTACGGCTGTGAGGTTTCTTTCAGCTTTTACTTTTAAAAAGCAATAGGGTAATCTTTTTATTATATCCAATCTACATTGATTGTATTTTCTCTTTCTTTATTCTTCTAGTAGCAGAAGTTCATCTGGTCTGTTAGGGAAAATATAAATGCAATTCAAATTATCGTATTTCCAACTTTATAATTTTCACTTTGATTGACAGTGTTTCAGCAATGCCAAGTATTTGGTAGCTGAAATACCAGGTGTTTAGTTCCTGACCTGTAAATGACTTCTGTACTTTCATCCCTTTTTAAGAAATATTTTTCTTTTTCTCTTTGTTTTTGACTGATGATTTTTTACTTCATTTTCACTCAGTCACAAGCTTGGGCCATCAGCCATGTTATGAGATCTTTACCCTTTGCTGCACCTGGGGAAACCAAAGTGGTCCTTTTGCCTGGGGAAGCTTCTCTGGGGATTTATCATTCTTCTGTTCCTCAATGGGCTTAGCTGCTGTTGAACAACTGCACTGTGCGCTCAGAAAACTGGTCACCTGCAAACTGCTGCCTTTGTCACATGTCAGGCTCCTCCTCTGTGGAAAACAAAGCAATGGATCTTGCTCTTGCAATATTTGAATCCTGTGGAAGAAGTTTCCTTGGCAACTCTCTGGCCCTCTCTGCCCACAGTGTAATGACTAAGCTGTAAGTCAGCCTTCATTAGCACTGGCCCCATCACCTCTGTGTGGGGCACTCCCTTCAGTGTGCTGGTTGTTGTGGGGAGTAGTGAAGCAGGATGTCCCTCCTCAATGTAGGATCAATTTGGCCTCCCTGTATCACAGGCACCTCTCCCATGCAGTGCAGGGTATTGTTAGAGGGGCAGGACACACAGCCCACAGTACTTAGTCAGTTTGATGCTTCTGAGAGTAATTTTTTAACAGAGTTTGAAATGGAATTAAAAACACCCTCAAATGATTAATCTCAGGATCCAGAAATAGAAACCTTGTTTTACACTGGATAACCTTTCCTTTTTTAAATCTATCAGAAAATCCATCACTTTTACAGGGCTTTGCTATAACAGTTACCAAATGGTACAATTCATTCACATTTCTTGTATTCAGCAAGAGTCTCACTGTTTTTCCTCATCCTTGCAGAAGTATATGAGACATAAAACAGTCCTAAATGCACTGGCGAACACCGATGGGCCACTTCTTGAAGGAAATCTTTCAGCTTCCGAGCCATAATTAGATCAAAGCTAGGTAACAGTACTGTACGTGTTGCCAATTTGGATTAATTTCTATTGGTGCTATTTACAAATCAACTGTTTCCTCCAGAGTTTTTGATGTACTTTATCAGTATTGATACAAAATCATTATGTTTTACTTGGAGAGCCTAGTTTTTCCAAGAGATGTTCCATGCCACAGGTAAGATCTTTTTATCTCAGAAACTTAATCATGTAAAGCAAACCAATGAATCAATATACCCATATTCATGTCCTGTAAATACCTTGTATTATGTATAGGTGTTGTGTGACATTTCTTCTGTAAGAACTGCAGTCATTATTGCAGCGCGTACTCACATTACACCACAGTGTAGAATACATAAAGTCAGAGTAATTCTTACCCACGAGCAGTTTATTCATCATCTTTCATGTTCTTGAATACGTATATAGACCAAATGCAGATGGTAACATGTGAAGATAATCATGGCGAGTTACTTGTGAACAGCACCTTGGGTCAGAAGACTGGGGCTGCGCATCTGACAGTGTCTGCCACAGTGCTGTGTTCTGTACAGACTAGGGCATTGCTGTGTCACTGCCTCAGATCAAGAGAGAAGCTTAGCCAGATATCTGAGAAAACAGCATGAGTGGTGAACTAAATTCCCCAAACATCAGGCCAGCAGAATGAAGTTCTCTGCTTTACATCATCTCCTTGCTATGCCACTGGTTAGACGAACAAGTAAGAAGGTACACTCTTTACTCTAATGATTCCCACCTGGGTGCCATGACTGTTCCAGTCCCTTCATGCTCTCCTGACCCCAAAAGCCACACATGAGGAATTAAGTGAAGGTGCAAAGTTAGCAGTATGTGAAAAGGACAAATGTCATGTGCTCTGTGTGCTGTAGGACTTTAAAGCAGCCAAAAGTAGCTAAAATAGCTGATTTGGTTTTAATGACTGTTGGACAAGTAGCAGTAGAAAACCCCAACTTCCTTGACTGGATTCAGGCTTGGTAAAGGCTCTTGCCTTGGAGCCATGGGTAGAAAAAAGCATTTTATTTTTATAACTATCTATGGTAACTAAAATGCTTCACTTTCTAGCTGAAAGAATAGGAAAGTTAGTTACCAAGCTGGATGACTACTCCACCTTACATTTCCAAAGCAAATCTGCTAATCTGTTACCTGATTTTTGTGTATTAATGTTGCTATTTGGTCTATATGTGTTTAAAAGAATGCAGACGTCACTGTGGTGAGCACTTCAGGATAGCTTTGTGACCTTTCCAAGAGTATATTTTTAAGAGAGCTTTCACATTGCTCTTGGTTGTGCAAGAGTAGTGTTTCAAGCTTGTGATTGGCATTAAAATGTAATGTTACATTTCAGCCAAAGTTCTATAAGCTCCATCATTAATATTTGCTTTGTGATTTTGTCCTTTTGCTACTGTGTTCTGATTAACAGCAAAGAAGGAGGGGATGATTAAGAATAGGGGATTAACTGGTTTATATAGCATTCATGGAGAGACTGATGAATAACATCGCTTTGAACAATGCTTATAATGCATTTATATGTTAGATACCATCACAAAACCTCCATACCTCTATACCTGGAAATTATATGTGTATTTAGTGAGAATTTTATAAACTCATTGGGGAAAGTGCTGTGCTAGTTTTCTTTCAGTTTGTGCACATGGTCCAGGCTCTTGTTATGCAGCCATGGTCTTCTGTAGTCCTGAGCATTTCCTGAGTGGAAATGCCAATTCTGCCAGAGTGTGGAGTGATTATGTGAGGAAGATAAATTTTAATGGGCAATTAGACCAAGATAGTATTGTGATGTACAGTATATTGCCTGTATAGATGCTACATGTAACCTAAGCAAGTTCAAAATTCAGTACTGCTTAGAAGTACAAAGCAAGGGCATTAAACCTCTGGAACTTTCATCTGTTAGCACAAACTGACTGTAAAGAATTTCCTCTCTTTGGAAGTACAGGGCAAAGTGCTTGAATCTGTTCTGTCTTAAAATTCCACAAAAGAAGTTCAGAGATTAAAAGATGTACCAGGAGAAATTCCAAAATGAAACATAACCTTGATTTAAAACACTTTCATTTGAAAGCAGGCCTCTGTTGTCTTCATCTCTTCTCTAAAAAGCCCATTATCAGATTAGAAGTTAAATGTAAAACCATGCCTGGTTCTTTAGGTCTTAATATAAAACTAATCATGTTGAAACTGGTTGATTGAAAAATGACACAAGGGATTATACTTTCACATGAAACAAATAGCCAGAGATCTACGGAAAGGTATTATTATACCAAGAGGACAGTGGCCCTATGAAAGAAAACAATTAAATACTTTTGGTTTCAAGATTGTCTATTTACTGTGTATTTGTTTCTTTTTTTCCCTTTAACAGAATGCATCAAGGCACTGTCGGGAGCACATCTCAGAATTCACACCTCTTGCCTGTCTGAAAAGCCCAAGATACAGGAGCAGCGACTGCAGCAATTCCCCAGCAAGAAGGTCTAATTCTCATTCTAAAAAAGTGATGTTTACGCAGTGGAAAGGCGTTGATTATTCAGTACTTCCATCTGTCTTTGGCTATTCAAATAAGCATTGCCATTCCAGTGCAGGCTACCACTACAGTGGGTCAGGTTTGGAAACGTCCATATGACAGAACACCAAGTCAAGCCTTTAAAAACTGTGGTTTTGTTTATTTCTTTTTTTCAGGAAACAGATATGTCACAGAAATATATTAAACTAGATATGGCTTTTGCTGTCCGAGGTAGTGTTGAAACAAACAGGATCAAGAGCTAGAAGTATGAACCTTCCAGGCCAATAGGCCTCTTTTTATGTTTTGAACTACTGGAGCAATGAACAATCTGCACAGTCTGGTACTGTGACACTGGTAGCACTAAAAATTATCTTCATCCTGTGTCAAGACTTCTGTGCATTTACTACTTCTGTCATCTTTAGTGGTTTTCTTTGTTACTTGAAGTGCATAGTTTCAGTCAGATCAACAGTTTTAATTTTCAGCCAGAAGCAATGATCTCGGTTATCTCAAATGAAAGTCTCCTAAAGCATATTTAACAATTGCTGTTTCTGATTTTCCTCTGTCCTTTTTTCTTTCTTTGCTCTTTCTGTAGAACAAACTGGTGTTTCCTCTGTGCAAATCTGCTTTCAAGAAACACTCTCTAATGTTCACTTCCTTGTAAGTGGCCAAATCAGGGCTATCTATGGTTTTGGTTAGTTTTCCCCTGTAGAAAGATAGGCAAAACAATCCTTGTGTAGAGTATGCACACACAGTATGAAGTCAAGTTGGCTGTTATATAGGTAAATATCACCAATGTTGGTATCTACATATAAACTGAATGTAAGCATTTTGCCTAAAACGTCTTTGAATTTGTCAAAGATGCACATTACCTGGTGTTCCCACTTCCTATCCCTGTGATTGTAAAATATATATAGCAGAAAGTATTATATATAAAGCTTTTTCTAACAGTTTGTTGGATTTTTTTCCTTAAAAGAAGAAAAGCTGTTTTTCTGGATGAGTATCTTCTACTCTCTTGATTCATCCTCTTAATTTTGATTTTTTTTTTGTGTGCATGTATGGTTAGGTACTGGCTAATGGGCTTGGTAGACGTATTACAAAGCACACAGCCGTTAGCTTTTGCAAGCAAACCACGAGGTGGCACACAGCTGTTGACTAACAGTTGAACCACAGCTGGGATATAGAAACTAGTTTGACAGCAAGGATTCTGTTTGAATTCCCTTAAGAATGACAGCCAACTTGCACTTCTGTTTTCTCTGCTACATTTATGTTACCTTGCAGTAATTCAACTATTAGCTGCATCCTCGTGTTGTTTCTTTAGTCCAGTGTTTTATTTTGGGGTGCAAAAATATCTGAAGGAGTAATCCGATTTCAGTCAATTTCAGCCTGATGGTTACAACTGGTTAATAGCCATCCTCATTCAATACCTCTGTGAGGATATTAGCTAAAAATTTATTTCAGTGTGAAAACAAAATATGTGAAATCAGACCTGCAGCATTTATTGGAAGACCTGGCCAAGACATTGTTAGTTGTCTTTCATGTGGACAAGGGTGGCAGAGAAAAATTATTTCCCTTTTTGTGTTTTAACAGGAAAAAACAGAGACAAAGTTTACTTACTACTTTACTTTTTAATAAAAGAAAAATCAACTTACTAGGAAATGTTCCTCACAGTATTCTGAGTAGTTTTCACATTAAACAAACAGTGATTTATTATTAAAATGCCCTGGGTCAAGCAGAGATTGTAAAGTGAGTTATGAAATCTTTAGTATACCAAAGATAACAGAATTTTACAAAGTCTAACAGTGAGCACCACAGATAAAGGTTTTTGATCATTTAACATATTGCACTTTTAAGTTTCAAAGAATGTCCTTATAGCAGTAGCATATTGAAATACATACACATGTGTGGGTGTGTGTACATATACTTGCCATTGCAGACTTGAATGTTGGTCAGTTAGAACCGTCCCCTACATAAAACACTGGTGTATATATTTTTAAGAAGTTAATATGGATATACATTTTATACCAGTAGCAGTGACAAATTTCTTGTGTGTAGTTAACAAATTATTTGTAATGTATTTTTTAGAAATCTTAAAATTGCCTTTGCACTGAAATATTTTTCATACTGTAGCTATTTATAAATCTGTTTTACGCATACATTTGTTAACACACCATTTCTATTTTTTTTAAGTATATGTTTTGAAGGCTTTTTTTATAACTATAAGTTTTGGCCACTTAAATTTAGCTTAGAGTGGAGTCGTGGCTGAATGTTAAAATTCTAATGAATGTCAAATTAGAAATACAGGTCTGTTGCTCTGTGAGTCTCACCCAAGTTATCGATGTTTTGTTGGGATTTGTGGTAGCAGCGATTAGAGCGCTGTACTTGCAGTGCTATATTATAATTGCTAGCTTTTTTTACTCTATAAAGCCTCCTGCTTTTTTACTTTGTGAGTTCTATCTTTTAGCCTTAAATAAGAAAATTTTTGCTTGATGTTTTTGAAAATGCTGCATTCCTGTTCTGCCTACTAACAAAGCAGTTCATTGCAAACTTCATGTAGCCCTGCACTTAGATATTGTTGACAACATTGTTCAGGCTGAAACACCTATAAATGTGTTTGAGAAATTTTAGTTAAACATGGCATTTTTTGGAGGAGAAAGAATGCTTGAATTTAAGTGGAAGTTTCTGCTTTGATTTAGCAATACTTTTACCTTTAAAAGTTGGTGCTGTTTGTTTGTTAAAATAGACTGTTTAATGAAATGAACATAAAACATCAACCTGGCTTCACTTGATGTGTTTTTGCTTCAGTCCCTGTTACTCTTGCCATGTAAACCTAGTCTACTGCAGCAGGTATTAACCTGGGAGTTTCACTGCAAAATATACAAAGATGAAAAAGTAGAAATTAGATCAAAATGCATTAGAGTGTTTTATTATGGGTGGGACACTGAAAGGAGACAGATTTTTATGTATGAAGAGAAAAGAAGAAAGAGGAGAAGTCTAAAAATCTATGTAACCTTCTAACTTGCCTCATTTAAATTGTTGCAGCTTTAACAGCATAATGTCTCCATAACTGCTTCTATAAATGTCTTGAAACTGGTAAGCGCTAACCAAATGTATGTGAAGACTTAGAAAGTATTTCAAGCTTTTTGGTCACAGAAGCTCATATATTCCTGCAGTGGCTTGTGGCAAAAGATCTTTTTTGTTTTACCATGTACAGTAATTGTTTGTTCAGCCACTTAATGTAAAAGCTTACAGTTTACTTTCTTGCTTGCATTAGCCTGTTTGTCTTGACCCAACTGGCTTGCAAAAATAAGAGGACAAAAATAGTTTAATTGAGGAACTGCACTACTTTTGGAAGCCAGTGGGATTATTGTGCTCATGCTACTGTCTCTCTTAAAAAAGCTTTAATGGAAATTTGTGAAAGTATTACAAAAGTGAAAACATACATGATTCTACTTTGCAGAATAATCAAAAAATCAGTTTATATAGCTTTAATTTTTTACCTTATGAAAATTCACAGGATTTCAATCTGCATTGTCTCGGACATAAATTCTGTGCTATGTACACTTTGCATTTTAGATGTTCTTTCATGATCTAATGTAAAGTAGAATCTGCGAAAGTTGCTGTATGGGGATGGGGGTAGTTATCTGTGCTTTAAACATTAAAGATGTCTGTAGTCATCAGCACCAAATACTGACACTTATTTTTAATTGAACAATTTTAGGTGCATTTATTTGAAAATAAATCAGCCTTCAAATCTAATGTTCAGATTATCCTATACTACTTCATTTATTTGATTTGAAGAGTCAGTGTGTGAATACATTACTGTAAAGTTCTTTTCAGTGCTATTTTTAACTTTTATTTCTGTAGACAACCAAATATAACTTGTTTATATTCAGCCACATTTTGGATCCTTCTGTAGAATATATAAGCAGGAGATACAAATCTGCTTGCAATAAATATAAACATTCAAGACTGGTTTAAGTTTGCTCACAAGTAATTACAGTAATTCTAGTATGAATATGAGATGGTTTCATATTAGTCTGTAATAAAATGTAAGTATATAACTAAACAGAATGAGTGTTTGATTCTGTTATTGAATGTTTGTAGTCACGCTCATTTCTCATACTGGAGAGGGTACAGTGGAGCACCACAAAAAACTGGGAGCATCTCTCTTATGGGAGACTGCTGGAGCTGGGCTTATTTAGTCTAGAGAAGAGTAAGAGGGGATCTCATCAGTACATAGAAATATCTCAAAGGTGGGTATCAAGAGGATGGTGCTAGGCTCTTTTCAGAATTGCCCAGTGACAGGACGAGGAGCAGTGGCCATAAACTAAAACACAAGAAGTTTCATCTCAACATGAGGAAGAACTTCGTTACATTGAGAGTGACAGAGCACTGGAACAGGCTGCCCAGCAAGGTCGTGGAATCTCCCTCTCTGAAGACATTCAAAACCCACCTGGACACATTCCTGTGTCACCTGCTCTAGGTGATCCTGCCTTGGTAGGGGGGTTGGCCTGGGTGATCTCCAGAGGTCCCTTCCAGCCCTACCAGTTCTGTAATTCTGCAATTTTCAGAGTGTATATAGTCAGCTAAAAAAGCAAGCTAACAAAATGAAATTCAAAAAAGGGCTGGAACATGAGCTGGGGCGTAGGGGGTTGTTCCGAAACTAACAGACATTGGTACCAGTCCAGGAGACCTTTGTTCCTCCAGTACAGAATGAGTAAGTGCTAAGGTTCTTCCCAAAGTAAACTCATAAGCTACACATGAGAAGGTCTGCTACATTTCCTTACAGTTCTGCTGTGTGAGGTACCCAGAGCTATTTCTCTTTTCTTTTTCAGTGTTGCCAATTTAAAGAAACTAAAGTAAAAAACAATGTGCTCTGCCATCTCAGTTGGTAGCAGTGTTCATAGATTCTTACAGAAGAGGCTGAGTGCACAGAAAGACCATGATTTTATTTCATTTGGTGATACAATATTACAGAACTTGCTGCGGTTTCAAAACCATTACAGGCTCCCTAGTGCATTGGCTCTGTCAGTGTGAAGGTATCCCAGCCAGCCTCCACAAAGCGGTTCAGGGTGCCAGGTTTGGTCCCTCCCTCTGCTGCTCTGAGGGTATGTAAAATGCTTAGGCCTTTGCTTCTGTATTAATTTTGCACTTCCCATAATAAAGGTTTCAGAGGAATGGGTTTGTATTCATATGAAATTTTTATCTAAACTATACAAGAATGCTGTACCTATCTCCCTTTGGTACATCAAGAAATTTTGTGTTTCTACTGAATGAACTTCTAGAGAAGGTAGGTTGAATGGGATATGTAACTATGGAAGATGTTTTTCCCTTTATTCACTCAAAGAAGAAAAAAAATATAAGTTGCAATTAGATATTACATTGAAACTGTTTTTGAAAAAAATAATATGATGATGTATCTGGATTTCAGGAAGAACACAGTACCAATATGGACACGTTACAACACAACTTTTTATTTTGCACATAGAAATATATTTACTTATTTAAAGGAAAAAAGGATAGAAAATAATTTAAGTGCTGAACAGTATTCTAAATCAAATACTATGTGTTTTCCTTTATCTCTTAAGTTCTGCTCTTTTAGTAAGTTACACTATAGAATTAATTGAACACTATTTTTTATACTCTACAGTGAGGTTACACTTTTTTTCTGCAGTATGTGCAACACTGCTCTATAAAATCCTTCCTGAAGGTTATCTTGGTATGAATTGAGGTAGGTTGGAGACAGGCTGAAGTTCCTTGGTTTTGTTTTTTGAATATTCCAATTTCCTCAGGTGATACTCTACAGGAATTTAGAAACAGTATTTGACTATTCTATTAAAGCTTTGTTGTTGTGTGTTTCCATTGCACATACAGGCGTATTAATTTTCATTTTATTCAAATGCCTAAACCTATTTAAAGGCTTCATTTACACTAGGAAGTGATAAGATAGGGAAAAAAACAAGTATATCCATTAACTTCCTTCATTATACAGATCAGTTTATCAGGTGCCTAATGTCCCTGTCTAGGTTTTAAAGTTTTTTTAAAAGAAAATTGCACTGTGTGAGCTTTCTTTTTTAACTGGCAAGTCTGCAGTAAATTAATAATGTTGAGTCTTAATCATTTAAGTGTTTGTTTTCCATTTAAAGGTGACAAATAGTATCCAGTTTTAAACCACCAAAAGGCTTGTTGTTCCCCATTATTTATTTCAGTTAAGAAATCTTATGGTGCATTATGCTTTTAAAAATACATAGGATGCAGTGTCCTACTAGGTTCAGAGGCTTCCTATTTCCTTCCACTGTAGACTGTACTGGAACATGAGTCAGACTTTCTTCTGTCTTCTCAGGTATGGCCCACAGCAGATGATTTGGAATTCAACTTTCTTGAATTGTCCATCTGGAGTTTAACTAGAGTTCAAACTTTAATGCCTGCTCAACTCTTGTTCTTGCTATAGGTAGAAAATGGGATATGTATGTTTACATTTCCCCTTATTTACCTCTTACCTGACAATGCTGGGGTACGCTGGGGTACGCTCTTACCTTTCCACTGGAAGTCTGTTTAACATACCATGCTTAATTCTCAGAGGAAAAAAACCCATTCCTTTTATGTTTGAGCAGTGATCTCTCTTTTTCATGCTCTCTGAGAGGAACATTCAGCAGGCAAACCAGCAGATCTGAAGCAACATGGTCACCACCCCAATGGTTACTTGTCTTAGTTGTTTACACAAAAAGTACGTGGTGTTCATAAACACCACAAACTCTGTGTGTCCCCATCTCAAGTGGGAGATTATTGCTTATCTTCATCCTGCTTTTCCCAGCAAATTAACTCTCAAAAGTAAGCTCATCCATCCTTTTCTTTACTGAAATTGGGCATGTTTGGGAAATTAACCTTCTCCCTATCGAGTTCATTCATGCGAATTGTTCCAAAAGGATACATGGTCTCAAAGGACTTACTAAATTCATTTTTCCCTATAAAAAACTGATTTAAAGGTGTTGGGGAAAAAAGGAATTTTTAACCCACTTAATTTATTGCCAACTACCTGTGTCCTAAAATTTTGTCTTTACAAGAGAAAAGGTCTGTTTTCATACATACCCAAAGATTTTAAGCTAACATAGAAAGGGAGTGGCTATTTAAATTCTAACCCCACTGCTACTGTGGAAATTCTTATCCATATCTGAAAGATAAATTTCACTCTGATTTCCCACTGATCAATTCTGCATCAATCATGATTATATCCTTCAATTCACTTTGGGAAATATGCCATTATCCCAAGTTCATGAATATTTCCATATCCTATGTGAATAATATTCATGCACTCAACTTTGGCATCTTATATATCCAGATGTAGTTGACGAGAAACATCTGTCAACACTTTATTTCCAAATGTGTATGAACACTGAAATACAGAAAGTTGAGATACTATCTTAATTTCACTGGCAACTAATCTTCTCATTCAAGAAGGCTCCACCCTGACTCATTGTTTAAGAGCTGTTGCTAGAAGCTGCTTGTGTTTTCCATAAGGTTAATTGCCAACCACACTATTAACTTTTTAACTATTTCAGTCTATGAAGATTTACATTCCCCTTACATTTCACAGAGATGCACACTTAAGCAATCCTGATACAATAAATTTTATATCCAGGTATTGAGCCAAGACACTATGTTTGAAATTCTACTGATTTAGGGAGGAAAGTGCATGTTGTGCAAAAAGCCCAGACTACTGCTGCCAGGCACTATAAATCCCACAATACTCTTGTCACTGATGTGTTTGCTCATCTATATGTGGACACTCCAGGTGTTATATGAAAGTATGTCAGCTTGGGAGTTAGGAAAGTTAATTAGAATGGCATAAAAATAAGTTTCACTGATCCAAAGCAGAGTTCAGGCATCCTCTCATGTGGATTGACCTGTAAATCTGATGAATGTCCATTTGAACATTTTACATTACTGTTCACAGACATTTCATCTTACTGCCATGTCACACCACTCTTCTGATAGGGTTCATGTGTTGCAAATCCATTGATCCTCTACCACCACACCAGATGTACTCAAAACTAACATGCTCTACTAATATTTTTAAAGTCCATGGGTTTTTTTCAGTCCCAAACAATTTCTTTCCTTTACTATGAGTCTTCATCATTTTGTTTCAGTTGTTTCATGGTGCACAGCCCAAAACTCTGACCTAGACTGTGTTTCCCACGGAACAAGACAGCAGCACCTATAAATTTGAAATCCCTGCCTCACATACTGCAGACCAAAGCACACCATGTTTCTAGTCCCAGGAACTTTTCCAGTCCCCTCTCACTCTCTGCCTCTTCTCTGCACAAGCAGAATTAAGTGGGAGTTGTGTATTTGAACAACTCAACATCAAAATATGATCCAAGAAGCCGAATGTGAGGGTCAGGTTCAGGCACTTACAGCTGTTTGTGTTCAATGCAGGTGTCTAAGCTCCCATTACAGCCAGCAGCTTTCCTGTTGGGTGGTCACTGAAAATAAAAACAAATAGTACCTGCAACATATTTTTAATCATGACGTTCAGCCCAAGCTCTTCAGTATGTATTGTATTTGTTTGTGTGTGTCTGTATTTACTGAACATAAGCATAGTGAACTCCATTAATTATTTCAATTTTCTTTTTTTTAAGCTTTTGGGAAAGCTAAGGAAAAAAGCAACCAGGAGAGAGAGAAAACATACATGCCAGAGGATGTTCTGCACCCATAACAAAGAAAAGAACCCATAGAATATTCTTGGTGCCTTCTGTCACTATGACAACAAAGACACAGAGACACAAAATTTGAAATGTGAATAGCGAAGGTAGAATTTGGGGCTCTTGCACAAGCCATTAGCAGGATGGACTTACAGATTCGTCCTCCTACATGATTTTTGTTGCTTGTGGCCATGTCCCCAGTACACATATTAGGACTAATTTATTTAGCTGACAAGGTCTGGACCTTGCAGCCTGAAGCTGTAGAGTTTTGTAGGACCAAAGCATCTTCAGAATCTCCAATCTCTAGCCAGGGAATCTTCCTCCTTCCATTTAGACACTTGGGGCTACAGGCAGATCTCCCAGTCCTCCCAATACCTTTAACAGCTGTGGGACTGCTAACTAAAGACCTCGTCTGACCTGTTAGCCTGAAAGGAAGGAAGGGAGGAGAGGAAAGCGGATCACATGCTCCACATGTCAGATATGTTTTACAGGCACCAGGAGTGGTGGAAGAGTCTGATTCTGTGCCAACCACCCAGGTAAACAACAGGACAGATTTTCCATGGCCACTTCCAGCATGAATATTTGTTAAATCAAAATATGGGGAGATGCTTGCCCTGTAGATTTCCCTATACCTGCAGGAAACCACCTTCTGTCTTGTGACAGGCATTAAAATTGCATTGCTCTTCCAGGCCCTTTCTGGAAGCTCTGCTGTGTAGGGTAGCTATGGCACATCAGCTGCACAAACTCTGCCTGCTTTTTGCTGCTAATGCTTTCCACAGTGTTGGTTCAATTAAAACAGGAAAGCACAGAAAAATCCTTTCCAGATTTCCTAAGATCAGAAGAGTTTTTTAATCTGCCCTTTTAAAGCCATGTAAATAAGAGGATTTCTCCACATTAGCTATAGTTTCCCTTGGTCCCCGCTCTCGTTGCTATGGGTTTCCTAGTACCTTCCAATAGGAAGGTCCCACCAAAGGATTCTCCTTTTATCACCTGATTCCCTGGAGATAATTCCCTGGTTTATTAATTCCTCATACATCTGACAAGACTGGAGTGTATCTTCACTTTTGTTCCAGTGACTGGTTCAGAGAATTATGGCAATAAATGATAGGAGATTTACAGTGGACGACTTCATCTCCAGAATCCTGTGCGTCTTCACACAAGTAGTGACAAGAAGTCTCTCATTGGACCATCTGGTTTTTAAATCCCAAGCCTGTACACTGTTTTGTGATTAAACTGAGTTCAGGGAGGGCATCAAAGAGCAGTTGGTGTGCAAAGCTTTTTCCTTGTAGCTAATTAGCTTTCTTCCTATTCACTGCACATATTTGAGTGTTTTGTCCATTCGATTCCTGCCCAAGCCAGTTCCTTTCCCTTTTGTTATGGCAATTGTCCTGTGTTTCATCAAGAACTCTGGCTGGAAAAGGAGTATCCAGCCACAACAAGCTTAATCTATCTGCTTTGGATAAAATCTAACTTACTATAGGCTAAAAGGACTACCATGTCCTCTGCTGGTATTTCTAGCACATTCACCTTGAATTTTCAGCCCTAGAGTAACCCTGAAATCAAGAGTCTTTCTAATATTTGTGGAGAGACTGGTGTTACTTTTACTGAGTTCCTACAATTTGTATTGAAGTAAATATTTCATACCAGAGAAAGAAGAATTTCTGGAGATACTTTACACCATCAGAAAGCAGAGTATGATTGCAATAGTATTCCCTGAACCTGAGTCATGTTTGTTAATGTTCATGGTGTAACAGGAAGACAAGCTAGATTTTCTAGTAACATATTTTGCTCACATCTTGTAAAAACATGGATTTATGCATCTTACCAATGGGATTCTCCAAAATCTTGACTCTTCCTTTTCCCAGTTTATTCACATTTCCACTATATTTGCAACTAATAAATTTTTCAGCCCTGTGTTTTTTTACACATATCTCTATTGCTCAGTTAGGGTTTTTTTTAGACTGTCTTAATTTTAATCAGAATTGGTTTAAATCATTCACTAATTATTGCTATAGTTATAAAGAAAATACTCATTGTCAATTTATGTTAAAAAAAATTAATTTCCTCTTGCATATATACAGTCATAACTATTTTATTCTTGTTATGTTTCAAAAATCTCCCTAATTTACCCTGAAGAACTTCTGCAAGTAACAGCTTTGAGTCTTAATTTTCTGTGTATTTTTTCTCAGTACATTACTATGACTTTACAGATAGTTTCTGATTCTGTACAAGTTGTGGTTTAGACCAGTTGCTCAATAAAGGTCTCAGATTTTTGATAGACCCAATTCATGTAATCTGTTCCTGAAAGCCAGCCTGTAGTCGTTTTGTAGCCCCTCCAGACTTCATAACTGGCAGAAAAAAGTACAGCTGATACTAAGAAAATTTCATGCTATTAATTAATTTATAGCACTTTCACACTGACAGCACCAGAAGCACCATGTACATGTGTGTGAAGGAGGTGCTCCATGGTACAATTTTTGCTAGAGCTGTAATACTTCATTGGTTTACAATTCCTAGGAATCCTACCCTACTCCTCATATTTAGGACAGATATTTTAAGATAATTCGACCTCTTTCCAACCCACTTTTACCTTCAGCTGCTGTAATGTGAAATCACGCATTTGCTCTAGTGACTTTCTTTCTTTCTTTATTAATTTCTTCAGACCTCCTAAATGCCATCTGTTCTTGACATTTGCTTGAAACTTAACTGCTTCCTGCTGAAATTCACCCCAGCTTCTTAGCCTTAGTCAAAACAAAAGTATTTTCCATGGAGTAGAGCAATCTTATAATAGCCAATGTTGTATTAATGAATATATTTTACTTAATGTAGAGGAAATAACATTTCTGATTCTATTAATAATAAAAGTCTATTCATAATACGATCCATTTCTTCCATAAACTCTGATACTACTAGCCAATGCAACTGTATCTTCCTTTGAGCAAAGATTTCTGCAGAAATCCTGCTCGATCAATAAAATGCTCAGATCTTCAGTCTGACTTCTCACTGCTTGACTCCGGCCAGTGCCCAAGGTTCTGGTTTGACACAGAACACAGCAGGGATCACAAAAGTCAAAAACCTCATGTTTCTACTAGCAAAAAAAGCAGGTCAGGAACTGTCCTTTAGCACAGGAACCAGCTGGCACAACATGGCTTTCATACGCACAACTAAACTCTTATCTCCTGAAATAGGTCAGTTGCACGCAGACAGTCTGCTGGGAATGGCCCCGGCACACACCAACCTTGAGTGTGCCTCAGGGACTGCTGTTTGCTAGGACAGAACCACCCTGGGGACACCACCACCCAGGGGACAGCACGGAGGATGACCAGTGCTGTGCTTTAATCCTGAACCCTAGCCCCATTTAGTTTACTGCTCCAGGGGTATCTATAGGGATAGAGATCAAAAATGCCTGCAACACAAAACAGAACTGAAATCTAAATTCTGTGTTTGATTGCTGCCTCCCTTATGCTTCAGAGACTTCTTTCAAAGCTGTTTTTGACGGTATCTCCAAATTAAGGCACTCTCTCTGCTCTTTCATGTCATTATTAATTGGCCCTTTTCCCTGGACAACCAACCAGATCTTTTCAACCAACACTGAAAATGTTCTTGTGAGGTACTGAAAAAAAAAATGAAAAAAGTGATCTATCTGAATCTGCTCTTTCTCTCAGCAGTCCCCTGTTTCGCAGTGAAGTGTCACAGGGTCATTCTTTCCCTTGATATAGTGGAGCACAGGACATCTCATGGAGAACAGATGATGGCTGCTGCTAAGGTGACTTGGTTACCTACTTGCATCTCAGGTTCTGTTTGATCCACATTTTGGGTTTAGCCGCCCTAAGAAGCTGCCAAATACCAAAACCTTGTTTCCATAAGCCATTCCCTGACACTATCCTGGGTCACTGGGCTTTAAGAAAGAGCATTTCAGGTTATTAAGGAGACAAGTGTACACAGCGTATCTCTGTCATCTGATGTATTTCTAAAAATCAGAAGCCTCTCGCTCAAGAAATAGGAAGTACATGAAATATGTGGTAGCCCTCACTTTGTCCTCAGTTCTGGAATATTTTTCCTGAAAAATTTAGTCTCTGAAACTTGCAGTTGCATTATCATGAACATAAAGCACCACTGTTGCAGCCGAGTAGCATTGAAGGCTGCTGACCGTCTGAGAGGAGAGGGATTGGGAAAGCCTGTGGTCAGTCAGGGACACACCTCGGGTGCTTCCCATGAAATGGACGTCTTCTCTGCAGCTCCTGTTTCTCACATGTTTATACATGCAGCACATGCTGTGTATTGTTTTGCTTAAAAGCAAAGGTTTTAAGGTTTGGGGATACCTAAATAAAAAAGCAAATACCTGCTGTTGGTTGGCTTGTTGCTTTTTTTTTTTTTCTATAATGGGAAAACAAATCCACTTCCAGCTGTTCAACTGCCTGATCAAGATGTAAACACAAAAAGTGCTGTTACCTTCATATATACACATAACAAAACGCTGGGAGCCAAACACGGAAACACCAGCGAATGTCAGAATTGAGGAGGCAAAACTTCACATGGCACATGGTGTACCTCTCTGCTGTTACAGAACTGTGGAGTTGTTCAGGCTGGAAAAGACCTCCAAGATCAAGTCCAACCGTTGACCCAGCACTGCTACTAACCCATGTCCTTAAGTGCCACAGTTCCCCAAAAGATGAGGCGATACTCCTACAGGTAGCAGCAGCTTTCCTGGAAATACCCACTTTTCACTGAAGAAGGCACGCAAAGCCCCTCGCTACCCGGGGAGCACCTGCCCTTTGTGCCCGCGGCGAGGAGGCGGCGGTACCTCCCCAGCCCTCACAGGTGCCCGAGGTGAGCGCGGCCGGCGCGCCCGGGGCGGGGACGAGCGCTCCGCTCCTTTCCCTCGCTCCGCCACACAAAGGGCCGCCGGCCGCCTCCCGCGGACCGTATAGGGCGGGGGATGCCGCTACCGGGGCGAGGATCGCAGCC